>OY720681.1:66191422-66409347 GCA_963170755.1 Amphimallon solstitiale
ATGCAATGGAATAAAACACGAATACTAATGACACGTACAAAATTAACGTAGGCAAGGCATAAAAAAGGTTATATTTAACGGTTCAAGTTAAATTACCTCTAACATACATATAATAGGCATTACGTATATACATGATAAGCATAAAGGACATCGTACAAGACGCAAATCGTGCAAATATAAAATTAGATAGATGAACGTGTGTGAATAATATCATAAATGTTATTGTACTTTGGTTTCCTTCACCTCTGTCTTATTTACTGAAATGGGATATTATATATATACATACAAACACCAAACAATGGCACTGCAAAGATAAACATAACTGTAATAAGCAATCTCACTTACCTAGATGAGACAAACCGGACAATTCTGAGTCTGCAACAAATGAAAGAAGCATTCAAACATTGATAGACAAAACAAAAGCAAGCAAATTACATATCAAAACAGGGCATATCTACATTTATTTGTGATATGGATACGATCTGTTCGTGTGTAATGATAGTCAAGTATGATATGAGGTCGTCAACTCACATCCAAGAATTGACCGTTGGGTAGAAGCGAATGCAAATTAATGCTTAGCTATAATGTATATCTATATGTACTGTTTACCTAATAATCTTAATGATGTCATATATTTTAATGGATTAGAATACAATTAAAAATTATTATGTTATTCTTAAGATGATAATATTTCATTATTCAAGTGTATAGAAGCAACATTTCTAAAATGTCTATTCGTATCAGAATAATACATTCAAGAACGCTAACGCACAATTCGACAACACTTCAATATTCAGTCTGTGAGAAACTAGATCCTGATAATTTTTCTACTATAGAAGTACTGTACTAAAAAGGCGCGCTTCTGACTTCACTGCTTTATATATTTAAAACTTAAATGTATCGAAATATTATAAAATACACTATGTAATCATTTTTTTTTGATTGCTTTTAAGAGGTATTTGATAGTAGTTTTCAATAGCATTTATTTGTTTGGATACAGCGATATACAAAAATGTTTAAAATAATATTAAATGTTTATATCTGGAGGGCAAAGTTATTTCAACCAAAATTAAAATCTAATATTTATTAAGCACTAAAAGAAGCAAGGGTTTTAAATTTTATTAGCATTATGTTCAAAAAAATTGTAACTGAATATAATGAAATTATATCAGGAAACCTTCAATTACGAAAAAACATACCCATAACCTTGAAGGGTTGGTAGGGGACATCAATAAAAACATTTTTTGTTCAATATATGTCCGCAAATGAGCCGTTTGTATTATAGAGCAATAAAGTCTTTTAAATCATGTCCAAATAAGTAAAGCAATTCTTGATTTAGTTGGACGCCACTGTCTTTCGTTAATCATTTTTTATTGCAACTATAGTTTTTGTTGGGCAGCAGAAACATTTCTTTATCGCAAGAAACACTCCACAGATGCCAATTTTGAGTTCGTAGTAGTTATTTATGACATTTACTTGTCAACATAGCATTTACTTTGTTGATTGAATGACAATTTCTCATTTGAAGAACTTAGCATAATGTAATGGAAGAGAAGCAGCACCCTCGTATGAACAGAGATATCCGGGACGTAAACAACCTCATCATACAGCCTTTGCTTCCATCCATCGTCGCCTAAGAGAGAGTAGGAACCTGAGACGTCCAGGTGGTGGTGGTCTCGTACGGTTCAATTTGAAGAAGTTCTACGGCGTGTCGAAGAAAACCAATGTACAAGTGTTCGCACACACCATATGGGAACCTCCAAGTCGAAGGTACATCGTGTCATTCACGACCAACTTCCCCCTTACCATTTGCAACGGGTACAATCTCTAAATTCTGAAGATTATCCGCATCGATTGAGTTTTGCCAATGCTTTTTGGGTCACAACGATCCTGATTTCGGGAGAGTAGTATTGTTTAATGATGAAGCATGTTTCACACGTGATGGTTTTCTTTAACAGTAGAAACAGTCACATTTGGCATGACGAAAATCCTTATGCTGCCGTTTCTAGAAGACACCAGCATCAATTTAGTGTTAATATATGGGATGGTATTGTTGGACATAATAGTTCACTTAATGCCTGCTCGTTTGTACGCAAACATTTATCTGAATTTTCTGCAAAATGTTTTGCCTCCATTATTGGAAAATGTTCCTTTAAATATTAGAAATAACACGTGGCTTCAACATGATGGGGCACCTCCACATTTTGGGTTGAACGTGCGCCAATATCTGGACTAGTAATTTCCCCGTAAATGGATTGGAATAGGAGGACCTGAGGCCTGGCCCACGCGTTTTCCTGATCTCAACTCCTGAATTTTTCCTTTGGAATTATCTGAAATCTTTAGTGTACAACAGACCTATTCGTAATAAAGAAGATCTCCTAGCAAGAATAATGGCAAATTGTACACATGTAGAACCTATTCCCGGATTATTCCATAGGGTCCGCGAGTAAATGAACAGACAGTACAGTCTTTGTATTGAAGCTAATGGTCCACATTTTCAACAATTTTTCCTATTTTATGCTAATATGGCTCAAATGAGGACATATCTTTATTAAACAAAAAAAATTTTTTTGGTGTTCCCAAACGCTCCTTAAAGTTTGTCTTTATGTTTTTTGGGACAGCCTGTATAACAATCCGCTGTTCTTTAAATTGGAGGAGCACTAACAAAAGCAATATTTACACTATGTTGTTTTAGTAAACACGTTCAGCTAATTTTTGACAAATTTATGTTAGAGGTCATGTCTATATTTATTACTTTTGCGCTTTTAGAATGTATGTTCTATTAAATATAAATTTGTTGAGCACTATAGGTAAATAAGCTAATCATAATTTCATATTACTTATTAAAAGAAAGGTAAAATAGTTTCAAATAACACAGGTAAAAAATTAAATATTCCCTAAACTCATTCTTTCCTTCTATTATTGTATACGTTTTATGCTTTTTTTTGCTCGAGCAAATATATATATTAATAATAAACCTCCTTGTTTTCTAATAATTTCTCTAAAATTGTACCACGGTCAAACCAACTACAAACTTATTATCCATATTAGCGACTAATGTTGCTTTGCTATAGTTCGGAAATTTTTCTTTTAGAATTTCGAACGATGCTCTTTGTATCACTTACAAAATATCAAGTCCCACTTACAACCAAAAGAAATAAAGAATCTTTCTACTATATTTTGCATAATGAATTTCTATTTTGTGAAGTGCGTTTTTTTTTAGTAAATACATATAACAATAAATGCCAAGTGATAAAGCTGAGAGTTCTAAAGAGCAAACTATTTCGCGTAGAATATTTTTAAAATCAGAAGAAATTAATTAGAAAAACAAGTTGTACAATGAACAAAATAAATGTCAAACCAGTATTATGTTAATAACTGAGTAATAAGATACTAAATATGTTCATTAAAATACTACATGCAATTAAAAAATCCCTAGATATTGAGAACTTGCTTATTTTAATCTTGACAAGACAATTATACATTGACGCTATTTATCAGATTATGATATTATTTAAAACAAGACATATCGAATGTTTATATAGTTATTAAGTTAAGTCTTAAGTAGAAAAACTGGTTATTGTACTGACTGCCCTCAATACCTGGACATTTCTGTTTGTGTAAGTTTTAGGTAAATTGAGACAACTAACAATATTTAAATTATTGATTTTTATAGTTTTGTTATATATAAACTTATAACCCATGTTTTTCTTTAAAGTTTTCTTTATTTAGCCAAATTTCCTACATGTCAACAAAAATCTTTTTCCGTTTATGAGACTTTAATTGTAAATATGTTATATTGGACAGCATATTTATAGTAATAAAAGACACATTAATGTATAACAACTGATATAGCTAAAAGTAGCCTAGCTATTGCTGACATTGAATATGGTTAAATAACCAATTTTTTCGTAACATACATTAATCTCAAATGCACATTTAATATAGAATACTTTAGTAAATATTTACGGTTATTATTCGTATAGCCCAATTAAATATAAAATTATTTGATAATGATAAATATTAGCTCGTTAAATACGATATGTGTACGACTTTTAAAAATTAGAATGCAAACACGTAACAAATCATATCTGATATTATGGAAATTTTTAATCATGACGAATTTTTGCATCTTCTGCATTTTTAAATGTTAGTTAAATTAGGGTGGTTCGTTGCGTGCAATATCTTCAACGATTTACGACAAGAAATAACATGGACAGATTAGTTTTGTTATTTTAGTTTACTTACTTCTAGTCGTTTCTGTTCCAATTTAATAAACTACAGCAAAGACATAAAAACGGAAAATAAATGAGATTTTTTGAACGTGACTATATTTAAACATGTGTGTTTAAAATTATACTTCTTGATCTTACAGTAACAAAGTATAACCCTTTGAAGTGCGCTAATAAGTCTCACTGTAAGTATCTCACCTAGATTTGGTCCTTCCCAATTAAGTATGTCTGCAAATAATACGGGTTTATGATAGTAGAAAGTACAGCGTGACCCTAAAGTATGTTTAACAAGTTTATTGTGTAAATATTGATACAATGTATTAACTTTCAACATTTGCTTTGTAGTCAGATTCGAGATTGTTATGGTGACAAATCCAAACAAACCTGAAATTTTAAATTTATCATACGCACATATTTTCAAATGGTAGACATTATAGATTATAGATACATATTTTCTATTGGAATTGAATCTACATTGTCAGGAAATTTTTTTTTATGAATTGATGGGATATTTGTAATATGTTTCTTTGGTGATATAAGAAGAAAAAGTCAAAATTAGTGAATGTAATTGAACAAATTTCTTTCAATGAAGAAGCGATTTACTGGATACGATACGATAACTTTCCTTGCACTTTTGATGTCTATTTGCATTGGAAAGTGTCTCAAGTCTTTAATAATATTTTTTTTGTAACAATATTGGGACAAGTTTATAGACAACAAGTCTCATAACATTGTTCCTTTGATTTATTAGAATATTTACAATTTCTCCTAACTATCATTTTTCAGTACCAAATATTGTATGGGTGTTTTATGCTAATTTTAATATCTCTACGTAATACAAACGTTAAACCTTGGTATGTTATTTCTACTGTTACAATTCAGATTAATCTATTGTATGCCTTTCCAGAACTATTGACGAGGCATCCTTCGTAAATGGCCTTCGTATTTAGTATTTCCTTCTGTCAGCCAGATGTTAACCATAAAGAATTATTAAATCTTGTCAACAATGCATTTAAGTAGATATATTTAAATGTTTTTTATGCAACAAGCTTTGATTGTAAGTAAATTGGGGTATTATTTATAATAATTTATTGTTTAGTACAAAGATGAAATATATCATAATTAAATTTTTTTAATGTGCGACATAGACACAGTAGTACCTCATGTTTATGCATTTAGATCTTTAGTATTTGATACATAGTTGCCATTTAATTAGAAAATGAAATAGTCATAATTACTAAATATCTTATATAATAATGCCAGTAAAAAAATAGTTTTTACTCTATATTATCTCAATAAAAACAAGAACACAGAAATTCATCTTACTATTTAAATATAAAAAATGGATTTGTATTATTATATGTATTAACTAATACAATAAATAAACCTGTTTGAAAAGAGTGATAAGAATTCCCAGAAAATTTAGAAAAATAGATAAGAGGATTTTTTCGCCTAATGTTTTTATTTTTATCTTGAAAAGATAACTAATCAATATAGGGTAATTTACTTGGCCTTATAAATAAGAAAACATACTAGAAGAAATATTCATCAATGGAACAAATACATCAAGGTGTGAAATAAGTTCTGTAATAATAACCAAATGATTTATTTTAAAATTATGGAATTGATTTTTAATATAAATTGTATGCAAAGACATTAGAACTAAAAACTAAAATATAATGGTATTTAACACTAGATATGCACCAGCAGTAACGCAAAATTTCAGATTTTACAGAAAAGGTTTCACATTAAAATAGATAGTAGCTTTGTTTACAAGAAATATAGCAGTTATTAATTAAATTAATGAATAATTTAATGCTCTCTATAAATTTATGCGCAATGAATTATTTGCGATACACCTGAAAGAATTGTTTTCCCAGAGAAATAGAAGTGATATATAATGTTCAAATTTTGGGAAAAGTATGTACAAAATTGACTTTGAACTAAATTCTAAATACTTTTGTATTCCTCATAAAAATGAGAGTTGAGAGAGCGAGCCTCAATATATAGCACTCTCGCTAAAGCAAACTGCTACTTCCGATTACCGAATTGGCTGAAAAACTAATTAGCCCTTGGGGCAGAGACTACAAGCTTGAGTTTATAATATGGCTTCTAGAGAGAGATAGGGAGAGAAATGGAGAGAGAGGGAGAACGAGAGAGAAAGAGAGAGAGAGAGAGAGCGAGAGAGGGAGAGAGAGAGAGAGAGAGAGAGAGAGAGAAAAAGAGAGAGAGAAAGATCATTTGAAACAGCACTTTATTATTATCAGTGGATAACAAATCGTGAAGTTGTGAAATAATCCCCAGGATCAAAATTTTGATAATCACTGTACTTGATTATAACTACAATGAATAATAAAGTGTACAAGAGTTAAGGGTCGGTTGCTAGAGGGCTAACATTAACGGGAGTCCATAGATGGAGCCGAAATAACATATTTTCTCTGTTCAAGATTAGTAGACGCTATTTTTTAATTTTTTTCTGAAAAAAGATATTGGCACAAGGATTACATTTACTGTGTGAAAATTTCATTGCCTTTGCTTTACTTTTTTGCTTTAAAATTTTATTAATTTACTAAAGAAAACTATATTACTTCATACCATAATAACTGGTATATGCTAACAGTGAATAAAATTAATTTAAAAAAAAAAGTCCAAAACGTAAAGTAACACAACCATTACAACTTTTCATAGCTTCCCATTCTAATATAGGTCACCTCTTCCTGGAAATCGTCCAATAACGATATGACAATTCACACTTCGTTAGTTAGTACAATGAAACCTGCCCCTCACTGACAATAGCAATAATGTTGTTATTACAATAATAATTAAAGCTACCAGTGATACTTTTTATACCGTGAAGTGCTTCTTACATAGTAATCATTTATTGCCTCAGTAAATCAATATATAATTTATAACGAAAATGAAAAGTGTAAACACATGAATGTTAAAACTAACATCAAGCAGTAAATAAATACTGTATATATATTAATATTCGTATGAAACTACATGACAGGTACAAGAAAAGAAACATATATAAATTATATTACAAAAGTAGAAATATATTTAGAAGGGCCATAACTGCGCAGGGGGCCTCTAAAACACTGCACCATTTGGTCTAGGATGTAGGAAAAAACCTGCAGAATAAAAAACCTACATCACAGTGCCACAAAACTAAAGGTCTTTAGTTGTTAAGATCCAAGCAACAGCCTCTGAGTTAAATTATGTAAGTCCGTGTATCCAAATTCAATCTTAGCTAGAGGACATACTTCAACAATATGTATAACTGTTTCAATCTCAGCTCCGCAATCACAAGCTGGACCCGCGATCATATTTCAATAGAAAAACATACTATTCTCCTCTTGAAGCTAGTCAATTCACTGATGCTGCATGAATTTAATTTGTCTTTGGATATACCTTCGATATTAAGTTGACAAATCTTAACAACTGGTCCAATATTCCTAAAAGAAACACAATATGAATTTAAACTTGAAAAATGATACCTGTCATATGATCGTGAGAATCTTAGAATCTTGTACGGTCTTCCAAGTGATGGTTATAATGGACAACATTATATTCTCCATTTTGGACCATCGTAAAGATGGTTACCATTGACCAAAATCAAATTAAATTAAAGAAATATAGATTAAAACATAAAAATAACTAGTGAAATGGAAACTTAAAATTGACACTGACATATGACATTGATTATTATAAATACTGTGACTTACATATTATACATTTATACGTAAAACGTGTATGCATATATGCATGTGTTTAGGATACACACATACAATAAGTGCCATTGCCGACAATCGAACGCACAGACACCGGCGTTTCGACCTTTGAGGTCTCATCAGTGTACATGGAGACTTTTTCTGTGTCGTCTTTTGGGTGTTAGATGTCGCTGTGATACTTTCACTGCATTTAACACGCAAAAATGACATAGGTAGCGTTTTAAGTCTTAAAGCCATTGTCGACAGTCTCCACGTACACTGATGAGACCTCAAAGGTCGAAATACCGGTGTCTGTGCGTTCGATTGTCGGCAATGGCACTTATTGTATGTGTGTATCCTAAACACATGCATATATGCATATACGTTTTACGTATAAATGTATATATGTAAGTTACAGTATTTATAATTTATAAGTAACGGTTCGGAAATGCCTATTCCATAAAACTAAATTAAATTTTAAATATCAACTAATGTTTATAATTCATTGAATAATACAGGTAGCCAAAAACCAAATCACGTTGTAATAGATTTATGACGACAAAATATTTCCTATAAAATGTTTATGAAATGGGTCGTAAGCTGACCTATAAACTACTACAAAATTAGGTAGTTTCTAGTTCTTTATCAGAAAGATACATTCCAAAAAGAATTATTTCTCTTTATCTTACGGTAAAATTATTTATTACAACTCTCTTTTATGTGATTTAAATTGCAATGAAGGAGAATCATTTTAACCAATTTATCTCAATCATCTATTAAATTAAATGTACGCCTTACATCATTAGTCTAATCAGTAATACATAAGTTCATGATTAGATTTAAGAAGATAATACAGGTTGCAATTTTTCCAAGCTAATACAATAGTTGTACTTCTCTAGACGTGGAAAATTTTCTGTCTACTATCTTAATAACACTGAAATGTTTGTCGTATGTGTAATTGTGTATGTCTACACCTATAGTGAATGTCATATTTTCGTAATAATTACATACGTAATGTACAAACCCATAATAACAAATAAGAAAAAGTCCATTTCAAAATGCAGTAAAACTCACATTTTGTTATACAATAATCTTTATATTGTGTATGCATTTATCCAAGTATAAGTAGATAAATAGACTATATGTATTTTTTAATATTGTGATAGATATATAACTTTGTATGTATTATATGTTATCATTATTCTATAACTTTATTATTTAGAACCCGACAGTAATACCTACATAAAGTGTACAATTATTTAATACAAACATGGGTGTACTTTTAAAAAACAATATGAAAGCCTCAAACTAAAGCCTCGTTCTCTTGTGTAGCTTGGATGCACATGAAAGAATAGAAAAAGGTTGTAACCTGTAAAGTGCATGTATTTTTCAGTTCACTAACTTAACCACTGCGATATGGTCTGGCAGACTCTGCATGATCAACTACCTGGCATACATTTCGGGCCTTCATGAACATTTGGTGGTGGGGTGTATGAAATTAAAATTTGCTATATGCTATATACTCATGTTTACGTGAAAAATTTAGATAGATAGGACTCTAAAGCATATTTAGCATAAAGCTGTTGGGAACTGCCAGTTCATGTAATTCTTTTATTATATAACGAAATTCACTACCACAATTGGTAATATTATCAAAAATGGTAAAAATTATAATTACCCATGGGTTTATTGTTCAACAATATTTTTCTTGGGATACAAATAAAAAGGTTTCTCAGAAAAATTTTTTATACGAGAATGGTAAGTAATATATGGAAAAGAAGTAGCAAAGTAGTTTTGGGTGCAGAGAGGAAAGTAAAAGCAAGAGAAAAGGGTTGACTAAGAAATAGGTGGTTAAAGGATGGTCCATCGGGTCTTCAGAGAATTAAAGGCATGATAGAAATTATGATATAATAATAATAATTTATTTAGTCCAACAGTATCAACCCAATTATAGGACAAAGAAGTCACGTACATTAATACAAAACAAATCAATCATATTCTTATTTGTAATATAAACAATTTATAACTGTATACATATATTTATATATAAAGTTGAAGAATTATGCATTGCTTGCTGAATTAGAAACAAAAAATATATCTTCATAATATAAGTTCGCAGCACAACACATGGTGACCAGTGGCGATCCCCGAAGAAGGTTAGTTAGTTATGAGACAATATCTAATATGGGACGGTCTGTAAAATATATGAGGACATATGACTTGGAATAAATTTGTAAAAAAAAAACATAAAATTAGTTTTTAGAACAAAAATGCTTGAACAATGGAATTTTACGTGTGACGACAAAAATGTCCGACCTTGAGATTTTTGCAAATGTGCACGTTTTGAAGTCTTCTGATATCAATCTCTCTCGATCGTCCTACTTTACTCCCTCTATCTGACTACGAAAGCGGTCAAACGGTTAAAGCTATCAATACCAAACTTTATATTTACGAGTATAATCTTCTTCTTGAGATATGATTACATTTTCAGTAAAATCGGTAGACCAGAAGTAGTAGTTTAAATCAGAAAAAAAATTAGGTGTGGCCATCACACGACTTTCTTATACGTGTATACGTTTCAAATTATACAAAAGTTGTTCTAAACTAAGATTTAATTATTTTTATCTTCTAAAAAAATAAACAAAATCCATCTCTATAGGATGCATACTTGGCGAGATAATCGAAACAGCTACTCGCTTAGAGTAAAAGTGTTACTTCCGGTCCGAATTTTGAAATTTCTTTTATACAAAGATTATTCCAAATGTAGCTCTAAGTACATTTGTACTCTTGGTAAATATATATCGAATGAATAATTTACGAGATATTTGCAAAAATCGCTTTTCGATAAGAGTAAAAGTACTTCCGGTCCGAATTTTGAAAATTTTTTAATACAAAAGATATTGAAAACTAAGTTCTAAATACTTTTATACTCTTGATAAATATATAGAGAATGCATAATTTACGATCTATTTGCAAAAAATCTCTATGCGGTAGGAGTTACTTTCTGTCCAAATTTTGACATTTTTTTTATACAAAAGATATTGAAAATTAAGTTGCAAATACTTTTATACTCGAAACGTACCTGTCTAGACAACATGGCTTGCGAAATATTCGCAAAAAACTGATTTTCGATAAGAGCAAAAGACCTACTTTCGATAGGAATTTCGAAAAACTTTTTTAATAAAATTCTTCTCAAATTTATTTTTGAGTACATATGAATTCTTTATAAATTTGTTTAAACTTAATAGTTGACGAAATATTGGCAAAATTCAATTTTTTCATTGAAGTAAACTACTATTTCCAGTTTACCGATCTTACTGAAAAACTAATCAGACCTCAAGAGGGAGATTATACACGTAAATACAAAATTTGGAATTGATATCTACAGCGGTTTGACCGCTATCGTGGTCACACACAGAGAGAGAGAGACAGACAGACATAGAGAGAGAGAGAGAGGGGGAGGGGGGGGGGGAGAGAGAGAGATTTTTTTAAACCACTTTTTTGGTATCAGGGGACTTCAAGACGTGGACATCTGCAAAAATCTCGAGGTCGAAAATTTTCGGCATCACAATACTTCGTATAAGAAAGTAAAAATCAACTTCTAATTTTAAATACATTTATAAGGGATTCAAATTTTAATGTACTCAAAAGTGAATTTGAGACAAATTTTATTCAAAACTTTTTCGAAATTTCAACTGGAAGTTTTACTCTTATCGAAAAATAGCTTTTCGGAAATATCTCGCAAGTTATGCTTTCTTAATATAGTAAGATAATGAGAGTATTTAAACATTGATTTTGAATAATTTTTGTATAAAAGAATCTTCCGAAAATTCATATTTCTTATTGCACGTCCTTCTGAGTAAAAACAGCATATACAGGTTAACTTATATACAAGCTACAGCGGAATTTTTGTTATTAAATGTCAACCTTTATTTTATGCTTTAATATTTGAAATATTACAAAGACGCATATTCTCAATTCTTTTATAATTAATGGGTTTGCCATTACCGGGAGTGTTTATAATACTAATAGCTGTCAATATGTGCATTGGATTGATGCGTTGATTGAAGGAATATATATATAAAGATGCGCAACGCTATTAAAACAGCGTGTCTTTCCTTTAAGTCGTCCCGCAAACCCTTGCCGAGAAACATCATCGCTGCGCGCTGTCTCGAGCTGTTTCGAATCTCGGATCCAAACGACTGATGCAGTCGCTATAGATCTCGGATCCAGTTTTGGCTACGCTCAGTGCTATGTAGTGGCGCATCTTTATGTATTCCTTCAATCAACGATTGATGCATCAAAATTTATCAATACAGGAAAACCAAAATACATTAACAAAACTAAAATAGATAGCAGTTAAGAAACAATATATGTATCTCCAATATATGATATGATCCATTTAAAAATATTTCCTCTTATATTCTCACAGAAAACAACTTGCATAATACAAATTCAAAAATTAATGCAATCAAAAGCCGTTAACATATCAAACAAAATTGTGTCAGTCCCCATCTAGTTTTCATAAATTTTGCATTTCAGTAAAATAATTTCAACGATAGCCATGCTGGTGCCTACTAAACGTACTAATTTGACTTCTGGAACGATAACTGTTGATTTCTTCAGAAATGCTATCGTTAAATATACGTATGCTGTAAACATTCTGGAGATTTACCACTAAAAACTGTTAAGAGACTCAAGAAGGAGTGCTAAGAGATGTCTTTCTTCTTGTTACCAAGTTGTTAGACATACTCAAAATTCTTTCGTCAAAGTTCCTGAATCTGAAGAAGACCACAATAAGAATTCAGTGATCGGTTCCAGAAGAAAGTTTTAAGTTTTTGCTAGCGTACTTGAACTACTTTTTGACAATAACCAAATTCTGACTGCAGCAATATTGATGTAGTTGGCATTGTGTAGTTTAATTGATTTTATTATTATTTCTAGCTGACCAACAATCTCTTCGAGCTTTAATCGCAATTTGCGTCCGCTTCCATCTTTTTCTAATTTTTTGTAATACGCGAGCACTACCATGATGCTTTTTCTAGTATCCGATATCTTAAACTATTGACGAGCCCCTGTATATACATATATTTTCTGCTGCCAATCGCACATTTTATTTGGAATTCTTTTCGAACTCTCTTTTATACAAATTTTAGAGACTGAAGAGGGAGATGATAATTTAATGATAAACTGTAATCATGTTAAATTCTACGAAGGAACAACGTCTTTAATAAACCCATCATTTTATTGAGACAGTTTATAGAACTCTTCTTTCCGAAGTTTACTATAGTTGAGGACAAAACAAAACTATGTCAAAACATATCAATAACTCAAAAATATTTTCAGATGGGCATATTTACCCAACAATAATAAAAATAACATTCAAATTCAGTTTATCAATGTTTTTTGGCACCAGAAAATAAATGTCATTTGAAGCAAGATACTTTCTACCTTAAGCTTAAAGTGGGACAGCTTTTTCATTTTAAAATATCGGTGAAAATTTTTGAATAGTGTTACAGTACCTTTTTTTTGTAAATTAAATAGCTAAAACACAATAACTATTAAATTGGAGTTTGACGAAAATTTGTTTCTTCTAACCTAAGTTTTTTAACACTGCTTTCCGCAGAATTTATTTTAATGTAAATCTCTCTATGTGCTATATATGTATAATACCAAATATTCACTATTTTATAAATGAGGCCTTGGTGATAGTATATTATGTACCTATAGATGTATAGTGTGTTGTCTCACTATTTAAAACTACATCCACAGTGGATATTTTTTTGGATTATTTGAAAGTTTTCGTTTAAGTTTAGGTATCAGTCAACAATATGAATGAATACACTGGCCAACAAGGTTTTTACCCTAAGTTAGTAACTAATGAAATTGAACAGCATATATAAAGTAAAAATGATTCGAAAAGCGGCAGTATTGGCTTAGCTCTGGTTACAGAGAAAATGCAGGTCGAGACTTGTTGCAGACGTGACTTGACTCGTTCCCTCAAGAATGTTCAAGTTTGCAGTGTTATGCTTTAATCTGGTTGGTTGATAGGACTTAGGGAGGGGATAAGCAGATACATACTATATAAGAGATACATCTTTGACTGAAATACCACTAGCGCTAGCACAGCATAAAGCCGTGAATGAGAATTTTTAATAACGAAATTAAAAATTGAGATAATTTAGTTCCATCTTTAAAGACACAGTCATGCCTCGTTCGTGTAGAAGTAATCCAAATAACTTTTGTTAGGTATGTGGTAAATTTACCCCACTAGGCCAGAGTGAAAAGTTAAGTCTGAACATTTGCCGGGCCTATGAACTTTACTTCGATATGACCGTCTAAAATCAGGAGAAACAGTGGGTTCCACATGTAATATGTACTACATGCAGCAGATAATTGCGAGATTGGTTATGTGGACAACGACATTCTTTACCGTTCGCCATTCCTATGCGATGGAAAGAACAAAAAAATCATCTTGAAGATTGCTATTTTTGCCTTAACAAAACTGCAGGACTTAACACCCGTAAGAAAAGAAAATATAATTATGTGGAAACTGAGTCAGCTCAGAAACCTCGACCCCATGATGAACAGCATCCTGTTCCACGACCGCCAATTCACAAAGAAAGCGAGGAGAGTACAATAGCTACCGATAGCGACACTAGCTTTGAAGGTAATGAAAAATCAAGTGACCCTGATTTTATTCCATCTACATCAAACGAACCACATTTAATTACTCAGTTTGAATTAAATGACTTGGTGCGGGATTTGAATTTATCAAAATCACAAGCAGAACTTCTTGGGTCGCGACTACAGCAATAGAATCTCTTAGCAAAGGACACAAGAATAAGTATTTTTCGCAGCAGACATGAAAATATTGTTGATTTTTATAGTATGGCCGGTAATCTGGTCTACTGCAATAATATTTATAAACTTTCTGAAGCTTTTGGAATACATCATGATCCCAGTTCTTGGAGATTATTCATAGACTCATCAAAGACCAGCCTAAAAGCAGTTTTGTTGCATAATGGAAACCATTATCCTGCTATTCCGATAGGTTATGCTGTTTCTATGAAAGAAACTTACGAAAATCTGAAAATTTTATTAGAAAAGATAAAGTACAAAGACTGTTCCTGGAATATTTATGCAGATTTTAAAGTAATTGCAATTATTTTGGGTATACAATCTGGTTACACCAAATACTGTTGCTTCTTATGTCTTTGGGACAGTCGTGACAGGGAAAAACATTACCATAAGCAAGAGTGGCCACTACGACAACAGTTTATACCAGGAAAAGACAATGTACAACATCAGCCTCTAGTAGAAAAAGAAAAGATCATACCTCTCCACGTGAAATTTGGGCTCATGAAAAATTTTGTAAAGGCAGTGGACCGCGAAGGTGACGGTTTTAGATACCTTCGTGAAAAGTTTCCAAAAATAACAGAAGGAAAACTGAAAGAAGGTATTTTTGTTGGACCTCAGATACGAGAAATAGTAAATGATGAAATCTTTGAAACCAAATTAACAGCGAAGGAAAAAACAGCTTGGCGCTCCATGGTACAAGTTTTCACGAATTTCTTGGGAAACAAAAAAGCTGACAACTATAAAACTTTAGTAATGGATATGATACAAGCATTTCACGCTGCTGGCTGTAATATGTCCCTTAAAGTGCACATTCTACATTCTCACTTGGATTTTTTTCCGGAAAATATGGGCGACGTTAGCGATGAACACGGTGAGCGCTTCCACCAAGACATCATGGGAATGGAAAAACGGTATCAGGGGAAATGGAATCCTATTATGTTAGCAGATTACTGTTGGACGTTAAGAAGAGATGCTGTAGATGTTGTTTATAAGAGACAGAGCAATATTACTTTACATTTGTAATTATAATAATTTGAAATATACATTAAATTATGGTCTAATCTAAAAAACCTTTTCATTGTAATACAATAAAAAATCGAGCTAACTTTACGTTCTACCTTTTATTAAAATAAATGTTTATATGTTTTCTATTGAAATTCGTATAAATTATTTGATGGCAAAATCAAAAGTTGAAATTTGTTGGCCAGTGATATTAGCAGTTTAAGCAGTTTTGCCTAGGATACTTGAAGGCATTATGAACAGTATATTCATTACAATTTTAATTAAATGATATGTGTTCTAAATGCTATTTTGATTAAGTGTATAACCGCAGAGTATATAACTTTTTAATAAATATGAACAAGCTTATAATGCAGTTTCACATTACTTTATTATTAGTTATTCTTTTATTTCCTTCAAAGTACATACAAAATGAATAAGTATATATCTAAATCAAAAAGAATTATTAGGCACTATTTAAGATCTACTATGCACCATAATTTAATATGTTTCTATTGATAGTATTATATACATAATTCAAGTTTAAATATTAACCACTCTTTTAACGCCGCTAAGTCATCAAGGGAGTTCTTTTGCGGTAGACAAGAAGACGACCGAAAGATCGAGCGTAAGCAGTTAGCAGTCGCGAACCTTAGCAGCGCCGTAACTCCCTGAACGCACCCGTAAAAATGATGGATGAACATTTGTTAATACTGTGGGAGGGACAATTCTAATTTGTAGAGAATGTTGTCTATGTAGTTAATAATTTCTTATTACACATATTTTAATTAAATTATTCCATTTGGTTTTGTTGATGTTCCATTAATTTTTAGCATACATTTTCATAAAAGAGTAAACTAATATGATTTAATAATGAAAAGCTAAAAAAATTATGTTACGTGTTACTGAATCAATTAGGGCTCTACGCTGCAGACCGATGGGAGTTTTTTAACGGCAGTCATTAAAAGTTACTAAGCAGAATAAGCAGACATTTTATAAATTAACGCAGCTGTTTCTATTCACCGGTATTAATTCCATTATAAAAAAAAAGTATATACATACTCATAATTCTACAGGTCGTTTAATTTTGCGCACCACCTTGTTATTTTCCATCAAGGTGAATAATAAGAACACTGATTATACACCACAAGCAATAAAGTCGAGTGAAATTATATGTGTTGATACGTAAAGCCACCACTTTAAAATTGCACTACTTAGTTGTGCGCAAAAAAATAATTTTTGCTCGTTAATTTTAAATATTTTTCATTATAGATCTGGCTAAATAAACAATTTTTTATTTTAGGTTACCTTGAGGTTTATTAAAAATTGCACTACTATTAGAGGGTCTAAAATTATCCATTATCAATGTAAGCAGTTTTTGTTATAGACTAATAGTTTTAATATTAACGTAGTGTACCTACTCTAAATGTGCAACTAAATCTTGGCATTCTCTACAGTTAAATGTGTATTTTATTAAATTTAGGTAGGTCAGCCACGTGCAACCTATAATAATAATTTGTTAAGTCAACTGAGTGGCAAAATTTCTATGTAATTTACCTAAGTCTGGTTTATTAGACGTATACTAAATTTAAAAAAAATAAAAGTTTCGTAATTTGTATAAAGTGAAAAAAGTTTTGTTGTTTCACCTATGCATTTATGTAAGAAAAACTGTAAAAAAGTAATTGTTCAATGGAAAACTTGTCGTATTGATATACCGGGTCTTGCAAGCAATAGTAGCAGTTTGACAAGTATAAAAAAAAATTTTCGTTGTTATTAGATATACTTCCTCGATTTTTGAGTTGTGTCGACTAGAAAATCGTATCTGCAGAAAGAAATTTCAACAAAACCACAATCTTTGCGGATGAAAAAAAAATTTCATCATTCAAAATTCTTAATTAAAAAGGTAATTTTCCTAAACCACCAGATGCTCATTATACCCCAAACAAGACCTACAAAATTCACTCTTTCTTATTCTTAAGATCTTACAGTACCTACAAATACCTTAATCTCGAAGATTTACTTTTAGAGTGAACATTTATTAATCATTAAATTAATGCGCAATGATTTCAATCGTATTCAGCTAGATATTAATCTATAATTAAATCGTAAATTCAGTGCACGACACTATTGAGTACCCAACCTAATCTAATATTTTGCGAGCTACACAAACCTCCCAAAACACCCACAATTTTCTGATGGAAATCACCAACTAAACAGAAACAGAATGTAGTATCTGCGAAAACTTACTACAACAAAAAGCCATGAAAGCACGCTGATTCTCTCTGTTACGACTACTAGTGTTACTGCTGAATACCTAACAACCATCAGGCTTTGTTCTAATGTAACTAATGACACTTTAAGTTTCATAATTTTCGTTTTGCTATATCAACAGGAAATTTGCTATAACAATTTATTTAACCAGTCCCACATAACATACGTGGGAGATTTGGCTCGTTGATGCTACTTGGAATACCAAAGGTCCATTTATGATAATGAATATGGCAGAATCAATCATATTGTGCAATTTAATACAATATTTGGGTATGATACAAAATACAAACAATGGATTTTTTTTATAATTGCTGTAATAAAGAGATGTAAAATTACCGTAACTTATGATTTTGGTAAATTACCGTGGTAAATTACTGCTCTTTTTTTAACAAGAATTATTCTCGCGTAATTTACCATTTTTTGAGTAAATTAACATGGTAATTTACCACACTTTTTTTATTGTTTAAATAAAACCCTACAACAAAACAAGTGTTATACATTTTATTAAAGGAAAAAAATAAAGAGTACAATATTAACATATTTTAAAATTAAACAATATTCTGAAATTAGACCAAAACAATGATTTATCATTATTACCATTATTAATTACATAACTATTCCAGATCACTTTCAGACTTAATATTGCAATTCGAATCAGAACATTCCAGCTCTTCTGTTGGGAGATCTTTCAGTGCCGGATTTTCTTTCAGTTTTAAATGTAAATTCACATATGCCAACTTAGCAGCTCTTTCATTAGTTAATCCAATTCGTGTTTTATTGTGTATAATACTAAACATTGAAAAACTTCGCTCCGTCGCACATGTTGTTGGTGGGCTGTTCAAAATTTCTATTGCGACTTTACTTAAAGCTGTAATACAACAAAGTGATTTCCATCATAATACAGAATTCAATTTGCCCGTCTCCAATGCTTGCCATATAAAATCTTGTGAAAACAATTCTTCTTTCGATTTGTAATAAGCAACCTCAGTCATCATTTTTGCTATATCAGATCCACTAACTAGATGCGTTGATAGTTTGTTAATATATGTCAGTGCTGTGATATATTCCTCGTTATTGAGATTTTTGCCTTTAAATTTTGGATCACTTCTCTCCGTGATTTTAAATGTGATAAGCCAGCATTTAGTTCTGAAACTGGGCATGCAGCAATCAGTTGATCGTTCAGGCCTTGAAAATATTCAACAACATGATATATGCAAGGTTGAGAGTGTAAAATTTTATGTAATGTATCAACTCTTTCCCAAAACAATGTATTAGTTATAGTTTCTGTTATAACCAATTCTTTTAATTTTTTTTATTTATTCTTAAGCTTTCTAAACAGAAAATATTAGAGCTCCATCTAGTTTGGCCAGGTAGTTTAAGAGATGTTAGTGTGTTTGATTTTGGTAATGCTCGCTGTTCATCTTCTATATTTTTAAACGTAGCATTCAAAATATGCGATTTTTTAATAGTTTTTACTGACTTTAAGTAATTAAACATGCAAATACTTCTAATTTTAAAATATCTTGTGCGAATAAATTCAAAATATGAGTACAACATACATAACAAGTCAAATAATTGGACGGGTACTTATCACTAATTAATTTCCAAGTTGATTTCATATTGTCATCAGTCACTATGCTTATAACTTTATTAATGCCTAAATCGTCAATAAAAGAACTAAGCAAAGAACAAAGATATGCAGCATCGTGGCGATTTTCTTTGCAGTCATTACTTTAAATAAAACTGGTTCTGGACATGTTATTAATATATTTATAATGGATTCGTTTCTAATATTACTCCACCCATCAACTTGAATTCCAATTGTTACACTTTGCTATTTTTTCATTAACTAACTGATTTATTTGAGAGTGTTTTTTAGATAAAAGCGCATTGGATAAATGATATCTAGTGAGCAATCGTAAAGAAGGTTTAATTTTTTTAAACAATTTTTGCCAATGAACATTTTCCGTAAAATTTAAAGGAATATTACTAGCAAAGCATGCTGTTGCTAAGAGATCCCAAATTTCCTCTTCTTCTGATTTATTCATTACACCCACTAAAAAATCCAAATTTTCACTGTATGCGCATTTTGTGGTGCTTGCAGCAGATTGTGGGCGAGAATCGCTTGAAATCGTCTCTCCACCGTCGTCTTCTAAATCTGTTTGCGGAGAACTATCTGTTTCCGGAATCTCTAAAATGTTAAATATTTTTCCATAAAACCCAATAAAAATCAATCAAAATTACTCACCTTTATTTATTGCTTTAATTTTCTTAACACTTAATGCTCTTGATTTTGATTGTATTTCATTCTTTATTTTACGAGAACAACGAATGCACTTATTCTGTAAGTGACTGGATATTCTGGTTACATTTAAAACATAACTTTGCGAACAGAAGTTACACGAATATAATTTCGAATGTTCTGTGGATTTTGAAAATGCTGTTAAAATAACTTTTTTTTATTTTATCTGTACGTCCCATCCCAGCGCACAGTACTAGGAGTAGTATATTCACAAACTTTATATAGTTTAACTTAGACACCGAAATCTTTTGAAAGACTACTTCACTTGTTATATAAACGGCTGATTCACGGGCTTTTACATCTGCTAGAAAGGGACTTCCCAAATCACCGAGTGTGCAATGTCATACGTGTATATAGATGATGTTTTACTTTGTTGGTAATTTACGAAAATTTTATGTGGTAATTTACCGTAAATGACGGTAATTAATTCGGTAATTTACGGGGTAATTTACCGACTTACATCACTAAATAAAGGAGCTTGGAAGGAATCAACTTTAGGTAAGGCAGAGTATATAATTGGTACAGCAAATCATACAAATATCTATCAGATTATCCGACAAGTACATACCTAAATTCTAGATGTATGTATCTAAAATGTACAATACCAAAGTGTATTCTTTGTGTTTAAAAAATATATGTTCAAGGAAAACATACGAAGAATATCCATAAATTTAGGGGGAATTTTATCTGAAAGAAAATGTTACTTGATTCTGGTGATATATAAAACAAAAGTGGGTCAATTCAATTGTCAGTCGCTTATAATACTATGATAATGACGTAAATTTACATCATGTTTGAGATATTTAAAGAGATTATGCAGGATGTTGACGAAATAAGAAACAAAAAATTACAAAATGCCAACACCAGATATACGCCATAACATTTTAATTGTTTTATTTTCATTCAAAGAGTAACATTTTACTAACTACCAGTTGATGATTTTACGTAGTATACGAAAACAAAAGCTAACACATACGCACAAAACCAGATTTATATAAACTCGACAAATTGTATTCTGAGTTAAGGATATCACGTATTGGAATGATATTCAAATTTATATAGATTATAATGCAACTTTTAAATACCGTGGGATTTATGCAGCTGTAAAGATAATGCATTAGACGTGATGCTAATTGAAGCGATTTTTTATGATCTTGGATGATGTACGTACAATGTCGTGATGTAATAAGAACATTAATAACAAAAAATCTGCAACGCAGTACGCATTAGCTGGTATTAAGTGATCAAGTGATATCATAATTTTGTTCAAATAATCAGATAACGTTCAAAATTATATAATAATTACTAAAACTTGAGGTACCTCTATATACGTAAAATGAGCGGAAATACCAAACATTTTTGACGTAGCATATCAGAGTCGTTAATATCTTAATAATCTTCAGGATAGTTCTTTCGGAAATACTCTTACTTAGATATTTTCAGACATTCATAATTACACCCAAAAATTTTCATTATTACTTATTTTATAACGTATAACAATCATACACACATATCATTTCTACTCGCAAATCTTCATAACTTTAAATTTAAATTTTATGATAACTTTAACAATACAATGTATATACTCAGTGTCTCTTTGGCAACAGTACCGACTTTTCATACGTAATTTAATAAGGTTATCACGTAAGTATTGCGTCTAACAGTAGAATGTTCAGTGTTCAACTGTAAGTATATCTCTATTTTACAGACGTTCTGCAATTGTGAAAAGAAAGTGTTTCATTTTAATTAAAAATTGACGTGAAAAGTGTTTGGCACATTATGATTTTATGTGGATGAGTTGTCTTAAAGCACAGGCTTCTAGATCAAATGTGTAATCTTTTTGTTACACAGACAAAATGAGGAATGTAATATCACACCACAAAATGATAAAAAACACAATGGGGATTAATTAAAAATGTGGTGTCATTCTAACTTTCAGTACTATTGCTTATTGCTGATTTATCATGTTTGTTGCGTCCATGCAAAGTATATTTTATCCATATTCAAATTCTCGCACCTACTCAATATTAATATAACATAATATTAAACAAAACTTTCTTTTCAGATTGAGATTTTAATTGTGCAATATAGAGAAATATTAAGGTGTAATGCTAATTACTCACTAAAAGTATTTAGCTTCAAGAACAGGTCTAATGACATGGATGTAGAAATTATTAGTAAAAACGTAAATAAATTCACTTTTTTGTTTATCTGAAACCCTAACTTTAGTTAAAATTGAACATATGACAAAAAATTTTATTAAAATACCTCTTCTCCGAAAATTGTCAAAATATAAATAATGCATATTTTTAAAAACAAAACGGGTGAAGGGTTGATTAAAGTCTTTTTTCTTTCAATTGTATCGGATGATTTTGAAATGCTTTGGAACACTGTTAAGAACAACTAGAATAATCTGGAAGAAACGTCAGAGGTTGAAGTATTTCAATGAATAAGTCAGAATCGGTTGAGATAACTAAAAACAAACAAAATCCGAAAATCTGATGTCAGACTCCCTTAGTTATATTAATTAATGAGTAAGGCTAGTCACTTATAGTTTTACTTTCTTATACGTAGTATAAGGAAGTATTGTGATGATGAAAATTTTCGACCTCGAGATTTTTGCAGATGTCCAAGTTTTGAAGTCCCCTGATACCGAAAAAGTGGTTTTTAAAAAATGTCTCTCTGTGTGTGACCACGATAGCGGTCAAACCGCTGTAGATATCAATTCCAAATTTTCTACTTACGTGTATAATCTTCCTCTTGAGATCTGGTTAGTTTTTCAGTAAAATCGGTAGACCGGAAGTAGCAGTTTACTTCAGCGAAACAATAGAATTTTGCCAATATTTCGTCAACTACTAAGTTTAAACAAATTTATAAAGAATTCATATGTACTTAAAATTAAAATTGAGAACAATTTTATTTAAAAAGTTTTTCGAAATTCCTACCGGAAGTAGGTCTTTTACTCCTATCTAAAATCAGTTTTTTGCGAATTTTTCGCAAATCATGCTCTTTAGACGGGTACGTTACGAGTATAAAAGTATTTAAAATATAATTTTCAATACCTTTTGTGTAAAAAAAATTTCAAAATTCAGACCACTTTTACTCTTATCGAATAGCGATTTTTTTGCAAATATGTCGTAAGTTATGCATTCTATATATATTTATCAAGAGTACAAAAGTATTTAATTCTAGATTTGCAATATTTTTTGTATATATGAAATTTTAAAATTCGGACCGGAAGTAACACTTTTACTCTTAGGGAGTAGCACTTTTTTTCGAATATCTTGCAAAGTATGTATTCTATAGCGATATATTAAGAGAATGGAAGTACTTAAAGTAGGATTTTGAATAATTTTATGTGTAAAAAAATTCTTAAAATTGTATAGTTTGAAACTCTCATACGTATAAGAAAGTCGTGTGGTGGCCACACCTCATTTTTTTATGGTTTTCGCTTCTGTAAATACAAATACACATTTTTACCGACTTTGTTTATATTTTGTATCCCCCGCTAAGCAAACGTGTTGAACTAATATAGTATGCTGTCTAGTTTTCTCACTAAAACAATTGAAAAACTGACTACTACTTTATTAGGGTAAATTCTTATATATTTACATAAATTTAAGGGTGCCACTGTAGTACGCTCTACCCCCCCCCTCATTCTAGTGTAATGTGCGTTCTACCTGTAAATAAGAATAATAAGAAATAAGACAATGGCAGTTTGAATGATAATTTTTAATTAAGGAGTACATATTACAATAACTACTGCCAAAAAGTTATCTATATACAATTCGAATATCGCGTAAGAAAGTTAGAAATAGGTCACATTCGAAAAACACTAACATGGAATAGTAGACATTTTAAAATTTTATTATGGTCTAATATATAATCATCCGATAAACTATACATATTTCCGTGATCTTTAATAGTCTAAGAATTAGAAATTTTTTTAAATAGTTAAGCTTTAGAATAAGTACAAACTTAAAGATTGAAAATTGTATAATGAGTTGCATAACCTTTAAGGGGCAATGTCATTATGAAAAATGTATATGGTAATTTAAGTTTAAAAAAAATATTAAGAAGGAATAAAAAATAAACACAAAATAAATCTATGCATTCTATATTTTATAGAAAAGACGAGCATAAGGTATGGTTTGCATATACAAAAACAGAAGCAAACTTCTCGCAATGTGTAAGAATAGCATTAAATATTCTAAGAAATGGACCACTGTTCAAAAATAAAAATTTACTAAAAATAAATAACAGAGAGAGAGAGAGAGTGATGTTGAAAGACGGAACAGTGAAGAGGGTGAATCATTTAAATGCCGTAAAATTGTACGAGCAAGGCTATATGCGGCTTGCTTTTTATGAAAACGTCTATTCAAATGAATAGAAATAGTTTGTAAATTTGAACAATGATTTTAATCTATAAGAGAATTTTATGATCATATTTAAGAATATAATAAATACCTGATACTTATATCTAAAAACATTTTAAAGGATATATACAAAAAAGTGTCACTTATATATGTCATTTTAAAATGTTCCCTTATTTCATTTAATTATATGAAAGATGAGTCTGAAACACTTATGACTTTCAGAATTGAGTTACCCATGTATTAATTTATATATCTGACGACTGAAGTACCTGTTACATAAACAGAATCCTTTTCATATTAGGCACTAGATTACACTATTTTTGTTTATTATTAATTTATCTATACTGTGCATGCATATTTAAATAGCAATTGATGGATTGTATTTGTACGTACATTTTTGCATATTTACGTGACGATGTTACTACGTAAACGATGTTTAATCGTTACGGTCACTTGAACGCATAATAGTAACAAACAACGCCCTATCAATCCCTAATTACCATAAAAAAATGAGAACATATCAAATGAAAACCATTCATACATAGTAGCACATGATAAATGTCAGTAAAATTAGTTATTAATTCATCCATACGCGAAATTAAATTTAATTAATTAATCAGGCATTTACGTCTTTTTTTCGATAAACTTGTAATTATAATGCATCTCTAAAGTATCTCTAGTGTAATTAACAAGGCATTTCTTATAAACGGATTAGTGTCATTTAATTTTCGTAATAAAAGTAATAAATATTAACAAACGGTACCCGATACAAAAATGGACCATTGAACTGGGTCAATTAAAAAGTAAGACCCATAATATGTAGTAAAACTGTTTTCAGTGGCAATTTGGATGTAAAAGAAGTATGAAAAAACGATTTTTTTACTTGACGAAGACCCACGGCGGTATTCATATATTGATTTTTTGTGTCAAAACTGAATGAGTAATTTTGGTGTACGAAATTTTGCTAGTTACTGTAATTTGGAGCAACTTACCGATAAAGACACGAAAATGTCCTTGAAAATTAATAATTAATTTTCAAAAAATAATAATTTTCACTTTTTACCTACCATTGGTGTTAAGGTTGAAGTTAGCAGTTCTTTTGCAACGACGAGTATATTCAGTGTTCACTGTGGCTGCCAGTAAATTTTTCTTGATGGAAATCGTAAAAGGTGGTGTTTTTCTTTTCTTTCTTTATTGCCACCAAGCTGTTGTTGCATCCAAAAGCAACACACCTGGACCCCGGCATATTTTGTTGATAAAAATAAATAGTTAACAAGAAAAATCTAAATGGGTGAGTCTACTATTCAATAAATAATAAGGTAAAAGCCAGTGCACAGACAAGGCTTATTCGTTTATTATCGGTGATATACTCAGCATCTGGGAGTATATGGCCTATAATAAACGAGTCAGTCTTGTCTATGTACGTTTCCAGCCAAAACATACTCACCAGCCGCCACTGGTAAAAACCACAAATAACTAGTTAATTTTATAAAATTCACCTTACCACACACAATGGCAAAAGTGCACAATCTGTATTAAAATTACAAACATTCACGTTAAACACAGCAAAAGGTCGCCGCGTGACGTCACAGTTGCCAGCGAACTGGCGAACGCTAGCGCATAGAAATTGGATCATCCTTAGTTGTATAACGTCCTGAAAGTTAGATGGCCGCTGAAAAATGCAGAACAGTGGACAAGCCACTAATAAGAGCAAAAAAGTTGTGGAAATGATTTTTGGAATTTGGAAGGGAAAATTACTGGCTCAAAGATTTAGCCTATGACTAGATACCTGTGTGGCAGTCATTGTTCTAACATGTGTTGTATAGTGGTGAGTCCGATAAGCAAAAAGCAGATCCCCCCTATTAAGTGCGTTAAAGAAAGTGCCATTAATGTTATAAAAAATGGATTTCACACAAATAATAAATAATTAGATTCAGATATTTGAAAGAATTTATTAAAATAAAAGTGAATTGACAAAACTAAAACTTGCATATAAACATTGTTTTCGAAAATGCAGTTTCATTTATTTTATTTTATTTTTATCGTTTTCTTTTTTCTATTAATAATTTCATTTTCAATAATTCTAAGAGTTTTTCTCACTAAACTTCCACAAATTCCAGTTTTTTTAAATTAAATTATTATATATTTTTTAGGTAAAGAAAAATTATTAAAATTCTTACTTATTTATAAAAAAATATAAAATTTTAAACTTATTTATATCAAATAATTGAGAGATCAGACACACTAACGTTTTTCAATTTACATGGTTATTGTTTAACTAGAGGATAAATTTATCATAATTTATAAATCATATAGAAACACAAGCACTTAGCAATGTTAAAGCAAAATTTTAGGAAAGGTAGCCCAATCCAACTATTTTATTGTCAAATAAAATGAAAATAAATAATCGAAAAGTTAGAGAAAAACAGATACATTAACAAGAATCGTAGCATTAAATAAAACATTGACGATATTGTGGAATATTATAACTCTTCTATGAATAACTGCTTATTTCTTTCTTGTCCTTATTATTTTTGGAATATAGCACATCATCATGTAACATTTTATAACAATCATTAGAGATGTCGAAATGACATATTTGATTTTTATCAATATCGTCTTAATAATATCCATTTGATACTATTCAAGACATGGTCAAAAAAGACAGTTATTACTAGAAATTAATTTTATTTACACTTAAAACAAAAAGTGTAGTAAAAATAAAAGAAGAGTTTTTTTTTTTACTTTCGTACAAATACATACATTTAACTGAAAACTATGCCCAGATATAAATATTTATTGTAAATATATTCAATGTATTGCACATTGAATTAAATATGTAAATATAGAATCTAAGAACACTGCCAAAAGTATTTAATGTGGCAACATGTCTACAATTAAATGCTAAAGGAACAGCATTACGATAGAACAAACGGTTGAATAAATTGTGCAGTATATAAATATCTGAGCACATTTTGTTCGTTAATTGAACTTTAATATTTGAGCCAAATACACTTATTAAATTCATATATGTTACGAATAATCTTGCTTTTCACATAACTGATCATTTCTAATTTTCGTCTATACCTTTATATAAGTTAGATTGATTTTATGTATTATTAATTAAGGGTACACAAATTGAAATGAATTGCATTGAAAAATTTAGTTCTCTTTATCACTTTTACTGCTATTAATATAATTAAGTAGTAATACGAGGATGATCTTGACAAGTTGAAATCACGTGCACCAATGAGTAAAGATTTTCTAAATCAAAGTTTTTGATTCGAGATTATTGTGAAAATTAAATTGGTTAGAATGTGATATGTTAAATAAAGAACTAATAAGTAGTTCTTTCTGTTGAAATATATGGCTTTTTGTATCTTAGACAAATTTGGTGCAAATTAAATCGTGACATATCACTGGATTATGTTTTGATGGTGTAGCTTGTAATTGCAGAGCTAAAATTGAATCTGTAAATATATTCTTCAAGCATGTAAGGACCGACGATGATTTAATACCACTACAAATGAACTTCGACAGGGCCAATTTCGAAACAAGGAAACTAAACTAATTAGTTAATATTTAAGGATATCTACTACTTAAATACTACTACATGAAAGCCATATATAAATTGAATATCAAATAAAGTTAGTAAATATTAGTTTTCTGTATTTATGTCTTATTTAATGTTTGACTATATTGTTTAGGTTACAAGCATTGTCAAACGTCAAAAGGTAATTATATTTAATAGTATAATTTCAGTACTTGAATCTGATGATGAAAAGAGTTTGTATTAAACTCTGAAGCAGTTGTTGTAATTATTTAAAAAAAAATGTATAAAAAATATATAACAGTTTCGCGTATTGACAGTAACGCTTTGTAAAGTTATGTCCGGAGAGGGAGTAAAACAACATACAGTCCCTAGTTACTCACTAGGGTTATGAAAATCGCACCGGGTTGTTGAATCAACTCACTTCTCGATTTTATGAACACTGTTGTTATAGTAATCTCGATATCATTAAGTTATTTGAAATATGTAGTGATTTACATTTTGTACAGAAAGTAAATTTAAACGAACCTTCAAAAATGAAAAGGCCAGAAATGAATACAGACAATAATTAATAGGATTCAAACTTTACTAACTAAAACTTATTTTTTGTATTAAATATAAAGAAACTGCTATAGAGATGATATAACAATTGATTCGCTAACGCAGTGACTTCGTCATCACACATGCAATGTTCCATAATAGCCTAAAATACATGAGCAATAGCCTCAGAATGACCTATATTCCTTTCCGATCCAATGAACTGAATGTTGTGCACTTAATATTTTGTCGGTGTAAAACTGCTCAATTGGCACTAATGCTTTATCTGCAAATAGAGTAGAATGCCTAGATTAAATTGTACATAAAAACGAGGTATGGAACATGTTGAAGCAGAAGCAGCTTGTGTCTGGTTTTGAGACCAAAGTAAAAGAAATAGCACCAAAATCAACACCTACTATTAATTTTGTCTTTATTCGAGGTGGTTTGATATATAACTTGGTTCGCATACTAATAGATGGAGCTAACGTAATCTGTATTATACGTAGTTATAAAGTTTCCTTCCTATGAATAATTAATTTGTACTCTCAAGTCATTCTGACAGTAATTCGATGTTTGGCAGAAAAATGGATAAAATTGGAACTCGTGGTGTGATTCAATTCTCTTTTCTGGAAGGGAAAACAGCGAAAGAAATTTATGGGAGGATTTTACCCAGATTGGAGCCCCGTAATCGGCTGTGATATCCGAAATCATCGATAAAATCTATGATTTGATTTTAGCCGGCAAACGAGTGAAAGAGCGCGAGTTAGAAGAAGCCACAGGCATCTGAACTGAGCGGGTTCAATTCATTTTGCATAAAGAATTGCATATGAAAAAACTTTGTGCAGGATGGGTGCCGTGTCTGCTCACTCCAAAACGAAAGCAAATTCGCATGCGAACGTCTAATGACAATTTACAAATGTTTGAGAAGAATGCAGAAGAGTTTTTGCGTCGTTTAATGACAATGGACGAAGCCTGGGTACACCACTATATCCCGAAAATAAAACTCTATTCAAGACAATTCTTTTAAAACGACTTGATACCGCTTTTATCTATAAATGTATGTTACATATTCCTGCATGTCTACAGGCGGCCATATTTGTTAGTAGAAGTCACTTATTCTGGACAGCTCTATTATTATTATGGCAGACCTGAAATGATCGGTTGCTAAAACGATTCTATTATAAATAAGTTTTGAAATTTGCTGAATACATACGAATATACAGGATGCATTTTTTCTATAACCAGTCAAATAGAATAATAATTACAATTTTGCTAGGCTTACTAGATACTTCAAAAATATTAAATTTTCCGATTTCTTCCAATGAACATATTAATAATAATCTCTAGCTATGTTATTTTTGATTTTCCAAAAAAAGGTGTAAGCACAAAATTGCAGATTTCTATTTTTTGAACTAAAGCATTTTACAAAATCCATAAAGTTTTCTTTAAGATATTTATACTACTACGTCCGCAGATTGTATCTCAGCTGTTGTTGAAAAACCTGATGCAGTTAAGAATAATCTAAGGGTACACATTGTCATACATGGTGGTAGCGACGTGTGGTGAATGATCACCTAGTGATGGGTGGAGAAAAAATGAAACAGAGTAGGAATGTTAATGTTTTCGGCAAGAATTTTCAACCAACCCTTGTAATGGAAAACCACTGCGAAAGTTTATCCAACAGGTTATCAAGAGGACTACGATGTCTCTATTTAATGACGCAAATGTCTATGTTTTGTGAACAAGCACGATCCAAGACATAACCACGATATCCACGATCACAATACAAGAAGATAACTATAATATTTACGTACAAACATGTACTTTCCACGTGACTAGTAACGAAGCAATCAATCTAGACATTAAAATATTCATTACAATGATAGGTTTAATAAAGAATGAAAAAATTATGTATGACCTGCAAGCACGGACTATAAGTTTATCTTCTTCGTTATATATACAATTTATATTTCCGATTTTCACACTGTGTAGATGTAGATCTATACAAACATATTGTACTACAGTGTTTAATTAACATTTGACATTAATAATGTTGTAAATGTCAAGTTTAAATTGATAATCTTATATATAAATAATTAAATAAAATGCAAGTATGGAAATGATATATTTTTAAATAATATATTTTACTTTCTTATACGTAGTAAAAGGAAGTATTGTGATGACGAAAATCTTCGACCTCGAGATTTTCGCAGATGTCCACGTTTTGAAGTCCCCTGACATCAAAAAAGTGGTTTTTAAAAAATGTTTGTGTGGCTGTGTGTGTGTGTGTGTGTGACCACTATAGCGCTCAAACCGCTATAGATATCTATTCCAAATGTTGTATTTATATGTATAATCTCCCTCTTGAGATCTGATTAGTTTTTCAGTAAAATCGGTAGACCGGAAGTAGTAGTTTACTTCAGTGAAAAAATAGAAATTTGCAAATATTTCGTCAATTACTAAGTTTATACAAATTTATAAAGCATTCAAATGTACTCTATATTAAATTTGAGAAAAATTGTATTAAACATTTTTTTCGAAATTCCTACCAGAAGTAGGTCTTTTACTCTTATCAAAAATCATTTTTTTGCGAATATCTCGCAAGTCATGCTTTTTAGGCAGGTACATTACGAGTATAAAAGTATTTAAAACATAATTTTAAATTTTTTTTGTATAAAAGAAATTTCAAAATTCGGACCGGAAGTAACACTTTTTCTCTTACCGAATAGCGAATTTTAGCAAATATGTCGTACATTATGCGTTTTGTATATAAATATCAAGAGTACACAAGTATTTAAAGTTAGATTTGCAATGTTTTTTGTATAAATGAAATTTCAAAATTCGGACCGGAAATAGCACTTCTACTCTACTGTTAAAAAAAATCTATAATTTGAAACGCCCATACGTATAAGAAAGTCGTGTGGTGGCCACACCTAATTTTTTTCCTTTGTATATGATTTTAAATTAATCCCATGTATTCAATTATAAATTTCAGAATACATTTTAACTTAATTTAGGGTCAGTTTTTCCAACTCCAGTTAAAATACTTAGTTAACTAATCATTGATTAAGCCCAATCATTTATTATATCTAGCCGGCATTTTTCAATGCGAAATAATACACCAGTTATCTAAACAGAGTTTAAGAATTTATTGTTCGAAGTTGGCTAGTGCATTTGATCTAAATTAGTATATTTTTTGTTCTAATAATATTGGCACCATTTTCTATATTTTAATTTGTTCTGTGTGTTATTGCCTTTGTTTTATCTTTTTGATGACTATATTCTATATAAAAAGAAATTTCATTTTAGTAAATAAATTGTAGGCAATTATTTTGAAAATATAGCATCTGAGCATTCCTGTGTACGTAGCACATTTCTGTTATGAAATACATAACAAAGTACAACAAACTTAAGTGATACTGAAACAAATTTATTGATTACTAACTGCTAGTGACAAACACAAAATATTGCGAAAAATGAGGTGTGGCCACCACACGACTTTCTTATACATGTATGCGTTTGAAATTATACGAAAGTTGTTCTAAACTAAGATTTAAATGCTTTTATCTCCCGAAAAAATAAACAAAATCCTACTGTACTACTTCTATTCTCTTAATTAATTTCTATATGATGCATACTGAGATATTCGAAAGAAAGAGCTACTCGCTAAGGGTAAAAGTGTTACTTCCTGTCCGAATTTTGAAATTTCTTTTATACAAAAATTATTCCAAATGTAGCTCTAAGTACATTTCTACTCTGATAAATATATATAGAATGCATAATTTACGACATATTTGCAAAAAATCGCTATGCAAGAGATATTGGAAATTAAGCTCTAAATACTTTTATACTCGTAACGTATCTGTCTTAAAAGCATGGCTTGCGAAATATTCACAAACAACTGATTTTCGATAAGAGTAAAAGACCTACTTCCGGTAGGAATTTCGAAAAACTTTTTTAATAAAATTATTCTCATATTTAATTTCGAGTACATATGAATTCTTTATAAATTTGTTTAAACTTTTTAGTTGACGAAATATTGGCAATATTCACTTCTTTCACTGAAGTAAACTACTACTTCCGGTTTACCGATTTTACTGAAAAACTAATCAGATCTCAAGAGGGAAATTATACACGTAAATACAAAATTTGGAATTGATATCTACAGCGGTTTGACCGCTATCGTGGTCACACACACAGAGACACAGAGACATTTTTTAAGAACCACTTTTTTGGTATCAGGGGACTTCAAAACGTATGGGGTATTCAGAATTCAAATCTTTCCGAAAAGCTGGAAGCACGCTTCAGTGGTGATGATTCCGAAACCAGGCAAGGATCACAACATCTCATCAAACTACCGCCCGATCAGTCTGCTATCTGCAACTAGCAAAATAGCAGAAAAAGCAATCCTGTCAAAATTGGTACAGCACTCCACAGAACACCACGTTATTCCTGAAGAGCAACATTGATTCAGAAAACATCACTCCACCATCACGCAGCTTTCCAGGGTAACAGAGCATATCCATGACGGCTTTTATAAAAACCAGACAACAGCAGCAGTATTCCTAGATGTATCCAATGCCTTTGACAGGGTGTGGCATCAGGGTCTTTTATACAAACTTTATGCATATAGCCACCCCATTTATCTAATCAAAATCATTCAGACTTTCTTATATCGCAGAACATTCTCGGTACAACTTCAAAATTCAACTTCCTCACCCAGAATCCCCACCGCCGGAGTTCCCCAAGGTTCAGTCCTTTCACCGCATCTGTATGCAATTTATACCTCAGACATTCCCAAGACCCCAAAAGCTCTCTTGGCGACATACGCTGATGACACAGCTATCTTAGCAATGTCAATTAATCCTACCGCTGCTATCTCAACCCTACAAACGGCCATCGATAAACTCATAACCTGGTGCCATACCTGGCGAATAGGAATAAACGGAGATAAGACCCAACCATCATCTTCCGTAGGAAAATAAAGCCGTTTCGACCATATAGAAATACCTTGGTTACCCCACGCGTGAAGTACTTAGGGATCAACCTGGACATACTCATATCACCTTAAAACCACCTTAAAGAATACAAAAATGGGCAAGGGCAGTCTCTGGCCACTCCTGGGCTCCGCCAGCACCCTCGATCCGAAACTAAAATTAAGAATTTACAAACAAATCCTAAGACCCATGTTACCCTATGGATCACAGATATGGAAACACGCAGCTCCGACTCATATAAAATCATTACAAATATTTCAAAATATTTCCCTCAGGATGGTCCTGAAAGCCCCCTGGTATATAAGAAACTCGCAAATACACAATGAGACAAACACCCCCTCTATCCCAGAATTTATCGAGGATCTCTTCCGAAAATTCTACGACTCCATTGACAACAACGACAACATAAAACTCACAACAGAAATGTCATACGACCCAGAAATCTACTTGCCGCACAAAAGACCTAGGCTCTCCCTCACCTAGGCCCTCTTCTGTAAGAATCCTCTGAAAGAGTTTATTTCCATCAAGCCACATTAAGATTAATACAGATAAGACTAAAAGTAAAAGGCCTAAGGCCTGACAAAGCCACTACAAGAAGAAGAAGGGGACTTCAAAACGTAGACATCTGCAAAAATCTCGAGGTCGAAAGTTTTTGTCATCACAAAACTTCCTTATACTACGTATAAGAAAATATAAGGAAAAAACTAATACAATATGCATACATATATTCATATGAAACTAAGAGTTACCTAAAAATATGTGAAATATATGACATGTAAAAAATCATAAAAGTAGGAATAGCTTGTATAAAAATAAAAATCTGCATCGGCAGCCTTAAGCTGAATTATCAATCACATACCTGACACGCTATAACTTGCAGCAAAATTCTGTAATATGAATAAAGCAAAATACTTTTACTGAAGAATCATATATAAGCTGTTTATTAGAAACTCATCTCACCCAGTTCAGTCAAAAGTACTTAAAGTGTCTACATAAGCCCTCGACATAAACATATCAGCTTCTGTAAAATTTCTTCGACGTTTTCAATTTCATTTGTAATTTTTCAATATAGTCTTTTAATATGTTAACGACATATACAGTGTGGAAACCACTTATGGAATAAATTCACTAATTTCAAAACGAATAACATTTTTGTAAAACGATAAAACAGGTCAACTTTTATTTTAAATTGCGCTGGTTTTAAATCACTGCACCTATTAGTGACGTCATTTTCTTTAGAGCTGTCACGTCATACGTATTTTTTTAATGGAATATTTTTTTATAAATTTGTAGATAGTACTATCAAATACCTTTTCAATGAACTTGCACTAGTTAACTTTGTTCTCAACAGTTTTTGAGATTTTTACATTTTTACGTTCCAACCACAACAACAATTATAAAAGTTAATGTATTCGCGATTATGCCATGCGTCTCTATCAACAAAACAAAAATCTGTTATTTTTTGTGCTTTCCTTAAAGTTAGAATCGCGTACGCTTTAGTTATTGCCAATATATATTTCGCTACAATTTATTTATTTAACTTTTTAAAATAAAAGTTATTTAAATCATTTTGATAAATGTATTTTTTTTTAATTTATAACTTAAACTACAATTTTAGTTTACATTTTAACATATTATTGACCCATTTTGTATTTATTCTTACATTCCTTAAGAGCTACTAGTTATTTACTTATTCGATTTTATTTTCCAACAAGTTTCACACTCAAATACAGGAAAATATTGCTTAAGAAATACAAAACACGAAACACAGTGAGTACACAAAAAGAAATAAAGAAAAAAGCTTATGCACAGTATAGCAAACTATGCCAAGTTATAGTTGAATAAGTAATATTCAACTATAACTTGGCATAGTTTATTATTTATTAATTTTCAAATACCAACACAAGCATTGGTATTTGAAAATTAATCAATATATAATTCTTACATTCATGTTCATGAACATCCCCAACACAATATATATGCATATTTCGTAGGATCATTTAGTACTTAGCTATTTTTTGATTACATTTTCTTTTTTATTTACATTTATTTACTTTATTTATATTTATGCACTCTATTTCTATTTGACAAATTGTATACACATTCGTAATGCGTCTTTTAAGAAATACATGTTTATTCGATCCAATTTTTGCTTCCCTTGAAGCATGTCTTTATTAAGAGAGAAGTATATATGACTGAAATATTTGTATTTAAATAACTCTGTATACTTATCGATACCACACACAATACACCGGTGATATGCGGGCTGCTGCTAAAAATGTTTTCACATTCGCATTTAATTTGAAACATAGTGTACATAGATATCTATATAAAAAAGAGTTACAAAAAAGGTATATGTGTCCTCCAAAATTCTACAAATAAGCAAAACTTACTAATTTGTCTGTCTTCCATTGACATTTCGCAATTACAAACGCAATCACAGGCTAGAAATTTACCAAAAATATCAAGATAGTGTCGGATTTTGATGATTATGTAAAATTATTTACATACATACACCACGACATAATGTATAGATATATATTTGATCATACCGTATAATATTAAATTTACAATGTTTGAAAGTTTATTTTCGTCTATAAATATAAAATTTTTAATTTGGGACAGTACGTAAGAAATGTAATGACGTCAAAAAGAATTACGGAGTCTTATGCCAAAAACTTCGCTGCGTTTCAAAATGTCATACCGGAAAAATGATTACTTAAATCATTCTATTTCAATTGTCGAAGTCATTATTCTTATATAAAAAAAAACATTTGTTAATCTGGGGGTAAAAATAGAAAAGGCCTTATTTTCAAACTTAGTATTGGAAATTTTTTTAATTCCGTTTTTAATTATGCACTAATGGCGTAGATATCGACGAAATAGGAGAAATGTCACGTAACTTTTCATGATCTCATATATTCCTTAATGTCACAACCGCAGACTGTTGGCCATAATTCAACAGACACTTGATTAAAGTAGTAGTAAGACGAACGCATAACGTCTATTTTTAAAACAAAAACTAATTTTGATTTGTGTGTGTTTATTGGTTAGCATTCCAAATTGTTTAGTTATTATTACAGTTTATTATGAGCAAAATCTTGTATTTTCAAAACGCAATATTTCGTTTAAAATAAAGACATTATTGGCACCTCTTAAAACTTTCTGTCGAGAAAGCAAATAACAGCTGTTATTATATTTCTTTTTTTGTGCTGCTTGTGTTTTCACATAACTGGTCAACATGGATATTTTTCGTTCTATGTCTAAATTATGCGTTTTTGCCTCTGATTTCAGTAATGGGTATAGAAACCTAGAACCAGAAGGAATAAGTCGGTTGACACAGACGACGTGGTCCCCCTAGAAAGTAGTAAATGTATTAACCAAGCAAACAGAATATAAATATTACTAGACTAATGATCACAGTGATACACAAGGAGACCAAAACACAAAAAAAAAAAATTAAAGAAAAACTAATACTAACATGTGGCCAGTGTCGTCACAAAGGATGAAAAAACTCAGGACAAAGACAATACGTAAAAAAGATGACAAGATAAACTCGATTGAAATGAAACATTTAGGAAGAATATCTGGAAACCAGCACACCATTTAATATATATGATCAAAAATGATCATGGATGCAAGATATACAGTAAAAAAGCAGAGAGGGACCAAGAAGGAAATGCAGAAACAAAATTTAATAAATATGGACGTGGAGAAAATAATATTGGAAAAATTTAGAATAACAGTAAAACAAGTAAAGGAAATGAGCAATGGGTTCATGGAAAGACAAAACCAGAACTCCTCTGGAGGAATTCAAAGGATATTTGTTTAAATAGACAGGCATCTTAAATGCAAAATAGTACAAGAAGCACAGTATTGCCTAACATGTTCCGACAATTTTGAACAAGTGTTGGCATATTTGCTACGTAATATCTATTCTACAACGCCCATTTTATGATAAGCGAACAGTTTTCATTAAATGTTCAACGCTATCCGATGAAGCCAGGCCTTGGCCAAAGAAGATAATTAATTAGATATTAGAGGACCGTGAAAAACTATTTCTGCCACACTCGATATTAAAATTTTGATAGAGAGGAAATCAGTTACAAGATACTATATATGAAAAGATTTTACTTGATGCCTTTACAATGCTTAGAAAGATCTGACAAAAAAACTTATTAGGAAACACGAAAGCTGAAGTTTATGAAGAGATTCTTAATCAACTTTCCAATAGTTACCACTATATTATTGGACTGCAATAAGGCTGTTAAAATATCTATTTGCATTACCATCTGAATTTCCTTTCTCCAATTATTATTATGCGCCTGTGGTTCTAGAAAAAATGTTATTATTATTATTATTGAACATAGGTATATAACGAAACACAATTATTCATAGAGATATAGGTAATTTGTTGTTACTGCTATCAGTGATAGTTTGAACGGCACTTGAGTAGTCAGTACTTATATATTAATTAATATACATAGTTCTATTTTTAACATCTATGATATAATTATGGTCAACACACATGCGAAATAATTTACCTACATTTTGCCAATTTAAAATCGTTTTATGTCTAATTGCAATTGTGCCAAAATAAGCGGAAGCAACGAAAACACGTGCTGTGGTAAACATTGCAAACAAAGGCGACATTTCTGAAAATATCTTAAATAATACAGACAATGCATTAAAGACACGGGTTAAAACAAGAAGAATTTATTAATTTGTTTATTGAATAGACCTGGATGTGTAGTAAAATGTAAATGTTGAGAGACGTCCCCTACAATAAAGTAATAATAAGATTAAATGTTTATAGAAAGGTAACGGTTTATGTTCGCAGTTTTATGGAAAACGTTTTGGGCTGAATGCAATCTTTTGGGTTAAATTGTATAAATTACATTATTGAAACTTTATATTCGAGATATAAGCTTCCATGTTTATATATACACGAAAAGCACTAAATTGTTTTTCTCTGGAATAATGACTGGCCGTGATTTTATGTCGGCTTTTAAAACAGGATATTAACGTCTTTGATGTAACGGTTCCCACAAATCTTTAATCAATATCACTGAAGTAAAGTGTTAGGAAACTATTTTTGCGGTAATATTTAATTTCGTACCTTTATCGACATGTTTGATTGATTTTAAAAGTAGCGATACTCAGAATCAAACCTCTATAGTTACAAGGAAAGAAGTTTGCGTCACTAAGTAGTTTTTAATAGACGCCACATAGACAAATTTATTTTACTTTCTTATACGTAGAATAAGGAAGTATTGTGATGATGAAAATTTTCGACCTCGAGATTATTGCAGATGTCCACGTTTTGAAGTCCCCTGATACCGAAAAAGTGGTTTTTAAAAAATGTCTGTGTCTGTCTGTCTGTCTGAGTGTCTGTGTGTGATCACGATAGCGGTCAAAGCGCTATAGCTATCAGTTCCAAATTTTGCATTTAGTATTATAATCTCCCTCTTGAGAACTGTTTAGATTTTCAGTAAAATCGGCAGACCGGAAGTAGTAGTTTACCTCAGTGAAAAAATCGAATTTTGCCAATATTTCGTCAACTACTAAGTTTAAACAAATTTATAAAGAATTCATATGTACTTAAAATTGAAATTGTGAACAATTTTATTAAAAAAGTTTTTCGAAATTCCTACCGAAAGTAGGTCTTTTACTTTTATCGAAAATCAGTTGTTTGCAAATATTTTGCGAGTCATGCTTTTTAGACAGGTACGTTACGAGTATAAAAGTATTTAGAACTTAATTTTCAATACCTTTTGTATAAAAAAAAATCAAAATTCGTACCGGAACTTACACTTTTACTCTTACCGAACAACGATTTTTTGCAAATATGTCGTAAATTATGCATTCTATATATATTTATCAAGAGTACAAAAGTATTTAGAGTTGGATTTGGAATATTTTTGGTATAAATGAAATTTCAAAATTAGGACCGGAAGTAACACTTTTACTCTTAGCGATTAGTGCTTTCTTTCGAATATCTTGCAAAGTATGCATTCTATAGAGATTTATTATGAGAATAGAAGTATTAATAATAGGATTTTGAATAATTTTTATATAAAAAAATTCTTAAAATTATATAATTTGAAACGTTCATACGTATAAGAAAGTCGTATGGTGGCCACACCTCATTTTTTGCTATTGGAATTGGATACAAAATACAGATGTCTCTATATAAAAATGACGTATGTACTCGTATGTGTATATATTCCCATAGACTCCGAAAACGCTGAAGTGATTTCGATGAAATTTTCAGGAAAACTCTAGCATAATCTGGAGAGTATTCCTGTGAAGTTTGGTGTCGACTGGACTTAAAATAAAAAATCCATCGTATACATATCATATACACATACATATATTCAGTCGTTTCATTTAATATGTGCCACATATTTACTATATTTTGGAAGTTATGTCGAGTACCAATAGAAACGTGACTGTTCTGGGTCATTTATTTCTTACAAAAATAGTCTGCGCGAAAAGGCAAGTGATTCGCAAGGTGCTTCGGAAACTGAGAATTGATTATTCGAAATGTATTATAAGGAAAAAAAAAAGTACATCAAATATACAGAAACAAAAAAGTTTAATGAATATTACCTTTTTAACTAGTGTTATTTGGAAATATTCTATATATTTTTTAATAACTGCACTTGCATGTATATTAGTGTATATTATTATCATTTCTCAACACCCCAAAACTAATAACAGGATGTTTGCATTCATGGGCGCCTCTGGTGGGACTTCAGGTGATGTCTCTCCATATACGCTTATATAATTTCGACATCTAGCAATGTCACACCGAATGTAATTCAGATTATGTAAGGCTTAACCACTACTGAGGCATGGTAACAGTTCACAGAAATGTTTTCAAATAAAAATTTTCGTGAATGAGATGTTCAATTGAAGGCATATTTGGTCAAGTTACAAGAAACGTATGCAAACACATGTAACCAAAGGTGAAGGAATGCTGACGAAAATTCAAGAAATGAAAAAATCGGACGAATGATAAGTCACAACCAGATGCACAGCGTACTGCATTAACGAACAATAATATGTGGAAGGCCTGATTAGGGAAATTCATCGAATTTTATGCAAAGTTATTTCAGAAATATATATGTGTAAGTGTTAGTCATGTCCATAACGCGATTTCCATACCTTTGCACTAATGCAAAAGACGTTAAAAGGAATGTATGCATATCTGTACGAAAATAAATATTATTAAACAGGTACTCGGACTGCTTGTATAAAATGATGTTAAGTAAAAGACAAGGCATCCGCAGAATATGTCGGTCCCTCATAGTTAACCAGCCCACATCAGCGAACCTGTGAGACACATGGTTATACTTTCTTATGCCAAATATCAGTCTGAGGCACGAATTCTGCACCCTTTGGATGCGTGTCATAGTATTAACAATAATGCATGGGCAATACAGTTCACAGCAAAAAGAAAAATGTGATAATATAAATAAATCACACAAGCTGCGCTTAGTCTCAAGAGTCAGATAATGTCGGAAAAATTAATTTTAGGTTCATGTACGTAACCCTAACACATTTACGAGCTATTACTTTGGAGATGCCTTGTGCTTGTAAAATTCAATTTTCTTTTTATTTTATTAAAATGTTCGTTATACCGTGTGTTGGCGAAATAACTTCCATTGGCATTGACTATTATCTTTATCTGCTCCAAGTCCTTAATATTTTTTTCTAATTCTCTTATAATAAATTCAGTATTTGTTTTTGTTGTTGAAGATTAATCTCACATATTTAGTAAAAATATCATAAGCGAGCACTACTAGTCATTGGTAGATTAGACAGTTACAGCTGCAATATCAAGTTTAGACATGGACATCTATAGACATCTTACTACTACCCATGGGACCTTTATTTGTATAATTATTTTCTTTATTCAACTGACATGTTAAACAATTTCTAATAAAGTTCTTAATTGTTCTTTGATCGTTTGCAGAAACTAATGTTTGGCAAAACATCAAAAAACATTAATTACATTATTTGTAATATATATAACTTTTTTTAATAAATAATATATTATGTAATTTTGAATTTGTTTTCTTTTCATCAAAAACAGTAGAGAGACTGAAACAGATCCCTGTAATATACCAATTTCATTTTTAAAAATTTCGAATTATTCAAATTTACCTGTTTTGTACGTTTTCGTTTTACATGAAACATAAACTTTGTAATTTATTTCGTGATATCAGTGTTTATTTACTTCGAAATTGTTTATTTTGGCAGCATACATTATATTTATATAATAGCTATTTTATATTCACTATCGCTTCCCTCGAGTAAAGTTGATTTCTGGAAATACCTTAAGGGGGCCTACGCAGAGGTGCTGACTAACTGCCGTGAGGTAGGACGTAAGGGGTTGGCGCCATATGCGCTAATGTAAATTCTGGACTTTACAAGGTTTCGTTAAAACAATAGTACCGCTTTTATTTACGAAATATCAAAACGAAATTTAAAACACAAATAAACAAAGGCTCAGAACATGCTCGACTGGAATTAGTTTTTAAATAAAGTTTCTGAAACTGTGTTATGTTGTTGTAAATTTTGCCAAATTTGAGAGTAAAATGTAGGAGTAAATAATTTGAATTATAAGAAAGTACTCCCAACGAAGCCTTAATTAATCCTTTGTATTCAATTTAATGCAAAAACATAATAAGAAAAATAAAAACGTCTGCTGTTTGTTTTATTTTAACGAATACCCCCTTAGGTCCTACCTCGCGGCAGTTAGTCGGCACCTCTGCGTAAGCCCCCTTAATACGAATAATATCAAAGAAATAAGTAATTCTATTCTAGTATTCTTTTAACTAACAATTGTAAAGCATACATTTAATAAAAACAAATTGCTGAAGTTGAACACTTCTCTTCATATTTCATTATAGAACCTAGATTAGACGATATTAATTAGGCAAATTATTATGAGCAAATACCTACTGCATGATTATAAAAATAACATTTGGAAAATATTTGTAAATCTTGTAGCGTCGGAAATTCATGCCTACTTAATATTACATTAAAATATTTGACTGGGTGTAACAGATTTATTTGATTCGTACATTGAAATTTGAAAATGAACTAGTCGAGGGAAATATAAACAGCTAAAAAGCGTAGATATGAATATTAGAATAATTACTTCAAAGTACGATATTTCTTGAACAGACTACTTCGTCTTTTTTTCTAACCTATAATGAGCATGGGAAATTTAACATATGAATGCAATTCCCGTACAAAACGAAGAAAAGGCACGTGTAAAGGCTATGTTGTGTCTAGACTTAATAAATACTGAAATAGAATAGACATACGAAACGGTAAAAGGTGTTTTATATCACACGAGAAAGCAATTTGCAAATGATGAGACAGCATTGTCGAGTAAGTAAGTAAGTCTTGCAGTTATCTATTTTTAAAATCTGCATATATTTAATACTGGAAGTTTTCCAATTCCCACATCAAAATGTTCCGATCAATATACATTTCGCTTTGCATTGAGTTACCTAGATAAATGGAGTAAGCTGAACTTCAAACATCTTGATTTTCATAAATTACCATTTCAGACATGTATAAACGGATAGACTATTTTTTAGTTCATGTACTTGCAAAATCTTAGAATACCATGCAAAACAAAAATTTATAGGAATCATTGAACACGTAATGGCTCTGTGCTCATTACTGGCAATACTTTACGACTTTTGAAACAAAGATATTTGTACAACGTGTAAAGGTGTGATATGTTTTATCACTATTAATATTCTTAATATATGCATTCAGAGATGTTGAGGTTACAAATTGATGTTGCAGAGAAAACAGTTGATGGAACTTTACTTTTAATATAAATAAACCTATATTCAAGCGCTCTGAGCATTTGCATTATTATTTGAGTTTCGTCAGAAGCGAACGATATTAAAAAAATATCACAGTGATTAATATTCATTGAAAGTACCATTTTGTTATGTAATAATACAATATCAACTGTTGAATTGACTTTATTTAAAATATTTTTATTCTTGTAAAATGTATATAGCTAGAATCTCCTCGGCTAATCATAACAGTATCCACTGTTTTCTACTTCTTTTTAGAAACAGCTGATTGAATTATAATCATACAGATATTTTGGCTTCTCACTAAGATTTGCACAGGAGTCCGGAACTGACTAATTTTGTGCTTTCAGAATGGAATTTGTTCTTATAGCATTCTTTTGCAAATTCTGAACAGCATGAGTGTCTTTTTTCAGGTCCGTAGTCTTGCTGCCAATGACACTATTTGTTAGAATTAAGTCTTACTTTAATAATAATCTTAATATTCCATTCAAGTAGCTCTTCTTAAATTTAATTTCTTATTTGCACTTAGTTCCAATTAAAAACGATTTATTTTTTAATTAATTTATTTAATCAATGTTTTTTTTTTAAATCTTCTTCATTGGTAAAAAATCGCCCAATTTCATGGGTAGGATAACTACATCATTGTTTTGCACTCAGTTGCTTTATTGCCAAGAGGTTGAGGGTGCTCATGTTGAACATTTAATTTAAAATCACAGTGATGTGTTCAGAATTATTTGTTTTTTCCAATTTTAGTTGTTTTTCATTATTCGCAACCCGTGAAATTTGGCATTTCTTTTAACTAATGAAAGCAATTAAAAAAAAACATAAATTCTGAATAGCTTGTCTAAATACATTTGAAATGAGGAACCCCCTGTCATTTAACATTTTTAAGTTAATATATAGTACAATGCCATCTATGAAAATTTTAAAATCAGACATGGTCATCAAGTTAGTACTTTTATAGTGGTTTTGTTTTATTTCTGTTTCAACGTTTTATCCCACTTAGTTTAAAAGATAACGGGGGGTTTTAACAAATAAAACAATATATATTTCGGAAATCTATAATGAAACGTTAGTATAAGATTTAATTGAAGTAGTTCATGGAGAACTTCTCTTATTTACACCAGCAACGCAGGGGAACATCCAGATATCTTGAAGAATAACTCTTGCTTCTTTTAATCAGTCTTGAATTATAGAGAATAAATTTTCTTCAAAGAACATTTCCTTTTTAGTTTTCCAAGGCTGACGATTTGCTATATGTCTTTATTTTTCATTTGAGGTCTGTATCAACTATATTTTCAGGCAGAGGCGTAGCTAGAGGGGTGCGGTGGGGGGTGGCCCGCACCGAGTGACACTCATTTAGGGGTGACATCCAACCGTTAAAAATATAAACTTACAAAAACTCCAGTGGAGTATTAGAGTCCGATCCAAACCTGATGATACTTGCGTAGAAAACGATTTTGGGTATTATTATTTTTTAGAGTACGTATGCCAAATACCTAAAAAGACGAATATGCCGAATATGCATCTAAAAGAAAAAGTGGGTTTCAGCAGAGAAAAGCCAAACAAAAAAGCTAAACTGGATGTAGTTCAAAGCATATCTGAATCCATCTTTAAATATGTTACAAAAATAGATGCCAGGCAAAGTTCATTAAAAGAAACTGATTCTCACGTTGATGCTAGGAATGATTCAGATAATATTACCTCATTTTCAGGGAGCAACAGCGACAATACAGAATTAATGATGATAACCCATGAAAAAGACGAATCAGAAAAAAAAACTGAAAATGATAGTGATAATACTAATAATGGTTTTACTATCGAACACAGTATTTGCATAGATGAATCACTTCAGGACTTGACAGATGTCTCACATTGGAGTATACCTGTTCCTGATAATGTTCGCATTATGATAATAATAAAAGGTAGTGAACATTTCCAAAACAGAGAAGGGCCGTTTGCCACTGTATGCAGGTACGGGTTAAAAATAAAAGGTGATGTTCGCTATCTTTCAAAAGGATGGTTTTATAAAGTGATTCCTAATGATGAAAAAGTTTTGCGGTCATGGATGGTTTATTCTCCTATAACTAATATGCTGTACTGCTTCTCTTGTCGTTTATTTGCTGTTATCAATAGTACTAATACAAAAGCAAAATTTACGATTAGATTTCAGAAGTAGTGGAAACTATATCCCAAAATGGCCGATCATGAAACATCAAGTGAACACCTGGAAAATTTTGAAAACTGGAAAACTTTAGACGCTAAAATTGCATAAAACAATAGATGACGCAGCCTCGCAATTGATGGATACTGAAAAGCAGAAGTGAAAGCATCTTTTATCTAAATTATTGGATATAAGTTTGTTTCTGGCTAAATAAAACTTAGCTTTTCGTGGATATGATGAAGGGCAAGATTCTACAAATAAAGGCAGTTTCTTGTAAAGTCAGCTCTAAATGCTGTTGTACTCTTGATAAATATATATATAGAATGTATAATTTACGACATATTTGCAAAAAATCGCTATTCGATGAGAATAAAAGTGTTACTTCCGGTCCGAATTTTGAAACTTTTTTTTTATACAAAAGGTTTTTAAAATTAAATTCTAAATACTTTTATACTGATACGTAGCTGTTTAAAAAGCATGCCTTGCGAAATATTCGCAAAAAACTGATTTTTGATAAGAGTAAAAGACCTACTTTCGGTAGAAATTTCGAAAAACTTTCTTAATAAAATTCTTCTCAAATTTAATTTTGGGTACCTATGAATTCTTTATAAATTTGTTTAAACTTAGTAATTGGCGATAATAAATACTGCGCTAACATTAAAACTGCTTTAAAAATTGGAATGGCACTTCGTCCGCAATGGAATCTGACATGCTTGTACAGGCCTTTAATTAGAGCCGAACAATACATGGGCTGGAATATCGTCGTTTTATTGGCGATGGGGATTCTGGTGACCAAAATAAGTTACAAGAGATGGTACCATATGGATGGCACATAGAAAAACTAGAATGTGCCAATTACGCCATAAAAAATTACACTATGGCAAATTTTATAACACACACGCTGATCAGGTTGTATCATAATAATGGCTTTAATCCAGCTATAGAAAGTAACTTTTTGGAGATAAATCAAAGGGTATACAGAGATTTTAATAAAACATTGAACAAACAACAAAAGTAGGTAACTTCTGTTGACAATTTAGACCGAATTCGAGAGTCGCCTTGTTGTATTTGATGTTGTCTCCTGCAGTATTTTCCTGTCCAGATGTGTAATATAGGGTATACATACAACTTTTATACTACAATAAATCTTGTCATTCTAAATATTAATTCGTTTCGTGTGGGCATCAATTTATTGTATTTGGACTGCTTTCATCTATAGAACATTACTTACGTTTTATTTAGTATATTTGCTTTTAATTATTTTCTTGTGCAGATGTCTTTTTATTATTGTTATATATACAATAGTTGGTACGTCTGTTAGTAATCCTGCAACCATTGAGATAATTGACTGATTGATGTCATTATCACACAGTGTTGCCAGAAGGTTGCTTACAATTTCGGTATATTGGTTAGTAACTCGTCGATAGATTCCCCTGAAAATCGGTAGATTTAAATTTTTGACAAGGTAGTCAACAAAGGGCTGTTTGGATCGTGTTCTTAAAGTGTTTGAAATGTATGTCTAATTATTGCGCAATACAATATAACAAAACAAGTAAATATATCGAGTATTTGTTTATTTTGTAACGTTATTTTGAATGTTATATCCTCAATAAGGTTCTAAAGATTAGAGAGATGAATCTTCAGAAGCTTCTTGTTGAAGATATAACGTTCAAGTAGTCATACTTTTAACGAATGTTTTTTCAATTACAAAATCATGACAATTCTGTGTGCCGATATACCTTTTGTATGAAGTATAAACCAAAAATTGTACTTCCGCCGAGTTTAATTCTTCGCTTTAGTTTCATAAGGTCTACTGCAGAAAATATTTTCTCTACGTTCGGTGAAGAGTGTGGAACCCGTCTTGATATTAAAAAAAAATACAGTTGTGTATTTATGATGATGAATATGATTGGCTAATATGTTCAATACAACTTATTCAATGTAAGAATAGCAAGTCTTTATTAAGCCATTGCTATTAAAATATAGAAATAGATAACTTATAGATTAATATCTTCTTATAATATACTTATTGGGTAATTGTTTAAGTGTGCTGATATTAGCACTGGTTTTACTAACAGTCGGTAATTCAATACAATCTAAATCCACCAACAAAAACATTTTTAACTGTTTGTGCCTTTATGTAACCCTCTTTATTATTGTAGAATAATTATGAATTTGATCTATATTTGTTATATATATGAAAGAACGCTATGGAATCCTATTAAACTCAACCATTTCCTTTATATTTTCAATTTCTGAACGTAATATAAGAAGGTATTGTGATGATGGAAAACTTCGATGTCCAGATATACACTTTTTAAAAGCTTCTGAAATCCAAAAAATGGTTTCCGTAATCATGTTTTTGTGTGGTTCTGTGTCTGACCATGGTAGTGGCCAAACGATTAAAGCTATCAGTACCAAACCTAACATATCGTAACTATTAAGTTTAGGATAATTTCTAAAGCACATATATGAAAATACTCAAAAGTCAAATTGAGAACAACTTTATAACTGCAGTTACATTAAATTCCTACCGGAAGTGGAACTTTTACTTTTATCGAAAATCAATCATTTTTGCTAATATCGGTGGAATTAGATGTAGGTATTTATGTAAAGCATGTAAAATTGTTTAGAAGCCAATTATAAACACTTTGTCTTTCCGATAATTCTTGAAGAACCTCGTTTACAATATTCAGAGGGAATCCATAACGTATAAGCAAGACTTGAGGTGACAGCACCCATATATTTATTTGCCGATGACCTCGTAGATAACTATGAATTTCTCTTTACATTATTTATCCCCCGAACATGTCGAACATTGTCTCAACATTTAATATTATTTACAAACAAAATTAATTTAAGGTGTTTATTAACGACACCAGAATTCTCCAATAAGTAGGTGCATACAGAAAAGTTATTTTAAAAACTGTCAAGAGATTAAATACGTCAATAGCGAAGAATATGAATTTTATCTCTTTCGAAAAAAAATATTTTATCCTCAATTCCATGTTTACATTTTTTAAATAAAGTTTTTAAACTTGAGACACACCAGCTGTAACCGGAATAACATACGATCTATTGACCTCTATTTTACATGAGGATTTTGGCCAAAATAATTGTTGTGATTGCTGCTCTTTATTGTTAAAGAAATATACAACACTCGAAGTAGGTTGGTACATAAATTTATGTTTAGATATGACTTTTAAATATTCATGTGTTACGTTATATCCATAGCCTCATAACCTTCATAATAATCCGCAAAAATCGAAGAGTCCTAAAAACTAGCTTTTAAACGTAAGAAACATGTACCTAAATGTTTGCGCAAATTTAAAAGAAATTATTCCCGTTCTTTCAACTTTAATTATTGCAGTTCCTTGATATTTTGCCTTGATAATAAATTATGCCTATGAACTATTGTATATTTAAAAAATATATTTTATTTATAGAAAACTTATTTCCTAGTATCGTATTACTTCCCTCCGTTTTGTTAAATTAATTTTATATGTACACAAGATGTACATATATTAAAATTATTTATATAGAGTACATTAGTGGCATCTATATTCAGGCAACCAAATTCAACATATATTTAAAACCGCATACAATTACCCCTAATCGGTAGGCAACTTGTTTCACAGGACACTGAAAAAGCAGATTTCTACTATAGTGACGCTATAAGTAGTGGTTGTACGAATATTCGTCAATAGATGGCGCCGTGCAATATAATTAAAAAAATTATATCTGACAAATTTTTATTGTCTGATAGGTACTTTTTACAAATTATACACTTAATGACTTTTTTAAATGAATGTCTTACAATCATAAATTAAACAAATAGAAATTACTTTCTGTATTTTCTTTTAAAATTCTATTTTCCATCATATAGGTTTACTGGCGCCACCTATGGAGAAAGTACACTACTTCCTCTATATAATTTTTTGCTCGTGACCCGCCATCTCTGGTTCAGATATTACAATACTGTAATATTGACTACGGAATGTAGGTAGCAGCATTCGTATACAATAATGAAATAATGTAATATTTGAACTACAGATGTCCACTCGTTTATAAATAACTGGTATGAATTGTATTATATTCAATAAAATATATAATTTTATGGCATAATAATAATATAAAGCATATAATAAATAATACATAAATATCGGTACTACTATGTATTTATTATGATCACTAAAAAATAGCGTCCCATGTAAAACACGATTTCAGTTTTAAAAATTACATGCGAAAAAAGAAATAGATGCTCAAGAAAATATATAATAAAAATACACAATTAAGAATTTGTATTTCTTATATATAGATGTTTAATTACAATTTAATATTATTTGCTTTTATTACAAACTTGGAAATTAGCGCCTGCTATGTAGCCTATCTAACAATTCACTCCGTGATTATAAGGTTGCCTAACTTAGACACCACAAAATCATAAAGATTTTTTTTATGCAACCTACCTACATAATAATTTACTTCTATCCATTACTTCCATTCAATTTATTAGAGAATATTCTGGTAAGTTCATGCCTCTGAAGCTTATTGTTTAAAAAAAGTATGTAATTTTTTTAAAAATGTTGATATTTTAAATTCATTTGATCTTGATTTCTTTTTTACCCTGGAGAAATTGCAATAATTTTATAACTGACATAGGTGCGTTATAGTTTGATTAACACGGCTGAGATGGAGTAGCGATATACATATAACGTAAACATTTATTAGATAACAATCTAACCTTCAAAAGTAACAATGCTATGCGGGAACAAGACGGAAAAATGAGCGAATTATTAATATTATCTGTACTGTTAATGTTACACCTTATTATTGAGTCAGACATAACAAACAAATACATTCAAATATACCTAGTTGTAATTTTACTATTGGTCTTTCGTATTTATACCATAGTCAAATTATTATATAGGTCATATTACTGTATGATTTTATACCTAAAAACTGTGCAAATAAAATAGCATTCTTTCTAGTTTTTTTTTTTATTAGTAATCATTAAAAATTGATTGAAATGAAAGTTACATGAAATCATATTCCGATTTTTTTTAATAATCTTTAATTATCTCATTTCTCCTGTGCCATCATATTGGAATTTGTCTGGTTTTTAAGGGAACATGTATATTTTCAATTTATACACAAAATAATCCATCGCTCGATACTAAAACATAGAGTTTCCAATTTTAAAAGAACTGATGCGAAGTGGGCAATGGACAGAACGCAAGATGTTTGCACATGTTTCGGTTTAGGTTAAAAATTTTTAAAGCATGTATTCTAGAGAAAAAGCTTTATTATCTTCTTCAAATAGTTCAATTTATTCCTAATTATTTTCGTGTCTTTTCCAAAAAGTGGAAAATTGACAAAAGGTGTGCGATTATTGCACGACAATGCTCCCGTTCGTACTGCTGCCATTTCACAAGCTGCCATCCGCAAATGCGGCTTTCAAGAGTTGGAACATCCACCGTATAGTCCGAATATGGCTCCTTGTGATTTGGTTTTGTTTTCTAATTTATAAAAAATACCTTAGGGGACGTAGCTTTAAGGATGACAGTGAATTGCAAGCAGCTGTTATAGAACATTTTGACGGAATAACTTCAGATTATTTTTACAAGGTTTTTTTAGTTCGATTTATTCCTAATTATCACTGGGCAACAAATTTTCGAAAAGTTCATGCTTCCAAGCTGAAAATTGTCATTTCTTAATGAATTCAATGTGCTGAACACGAAAATGACTAAGAAAAAGCTGAATTGGCTACGGGTTTTCTGTAATATGTACGCATATTTCAGTGTACTTATGTCAATATTATAATACATGGTAAGAAAACATTTACGCATATTTCAGAAAAAGTGTACTTATGTCAATATTATAATACATGGTAAGAAAACATTTACGCATATTTCAGAAAAAGTGTACTTATGTCAATATTATAATACATGGTAAGAAAACATTAGTCTGCTTCCGGCTTTCGACTTCTTTTGGCCTGCCGTTTGTAGTGGACTTGTGGAGCATCTCTACTGATTGTCCAACAATAGTCAGCTAGCATTGACGTAGACCATTTGCCTTGGTACCGTTGCTCCATGGTGGCAATGTCCTGATGAAAGCGTTCGCCGTGCTCATCGCTGACCTGCCCGCAGTTATCAGGAAAGAAATCTAAGTGGGAATCAAGAAAGTGGATCTTTAAGGACATATTGCAGCCGAATTCATGAAACAAAGCCAACATATCCTCAACCAGACACTTGTAATTTTCTGCCTTGTCATTCCCCAGGAAGTTTGCTGCCACTTGATAGAATGCATCCCAAACCTGTTTTTCTTTACCTTGAAGAAGTTCCTCAAACTTGGGGTCTCGGAAGAGCTGTCTAATTTGAGGCCCCACAAAGATGCCCTCTTTAATTTTGGCTTCACTGAGTCGAGGGAATTTGTCATGCAGGTACTTGAATGCTGGTCCATTCTTATCCATGGCTTTTACCAAGTTTTTGACAAGACCGAGTTTGATGTGTAAAGGAGGAATGATGATTTTGTGTGGCTGTGCCAATGGTGGGTGCTGTACATTCGTTTCTCCAGGCTTAAAAAATGCTCTCGGAGGCCAGTCTTTCTTGATGTAGTGCAAATCGATTGCTCTGCTGTCCCACAGACAAAGAAAACAGCAGTACTTTGTATATCCCTGCTGCAAACCCATCAACAGAGATACTACCTTCAGGTCAGAACATATCTGCCAGCCATACTTGCTGTAGTTAATCGTCTCCAGTAGCTGCTTTAGATTGCTGTAAGTCTCCTTCATGTAGACCGCATGTGCAATAGGTATGGATGGAAGCTGGTTCCCATTATTCAACAAAACCGCCTTTAGGCTCAGTTTTGAAGCGTCTATAAACAGCCGCCATTCGTGGGGATCATGTGCAATACCGAGAGCTTGTAGTAGACCACCAATATCGCAGCAGAACACAAGGCTTTCTTCTTTCATAAAGAAAGATTCGAAGAGCTGATGGCGAGTGCGAAATGAAGTCACTCGGGCATTCTGTTCCAGAAGATTCCACTGTCGAAGTCTTGAGGCCAGTATCTCCGCTTTGCTTTTCGACAGATCCAAATCGCGAACAAGATCGTTCATTTCATCCTGGGTAATTTTATGTGGTGCAGATGTTTCGTCAAAGCACGAAAAGTCATCATCCTTACTGCCACGTTGAGGAGAACTCGCCGACGCATGGCCATCCTCATCGTCTGAACTGATAGAAAAATCTGTAGGAGGTTCTGGAATTGGGAGTCCTTCGCCATGAGAGACAGGTCGCAGAGCAGATGGTATGTTAGGGTATTCAACTGTCCACTTCTTCTTCTTGGTGATGCCTCCAGAAGCTGGTCGTACCATACAGAAATAACAGTCGTCAACGTGATTGGTGGGCTCCCTCCAAATCATGGGCACAGCAAATGGCATTGCCTTTCTTTTGCCATTAAGCCACTGTGAAAGATTTACGGCACAAGTGCGGCAGCATACGTGTGGGGCCCAGTCTTTGTCCTGGTCGCCTATCTTGCAACCAAAATACAAATGATACGCTTTCTTAACTGTTGCACTGATGTTCTTTTTCTGAGCAGCAAATGTCACTTCTCCGCAAATATAACAGAAGTTATTTGCACTATTAACACAGTTACGAGGCATTGCTACTGTTTAGTTACTTTACACTATAGCAATCACTTATGTATGCTAGAGCTTCGAAAAATATGCGCGAATGAACGGACATTGCACGAGTTAACTGTCACGTCGGTCATTTATAAATAAACTATAATTAGCTATTGCTTGATATTGCGCAATCAATTTCGCAACACTCTCAATGGAAACTTACAGTAAATGCTGCATTAACTTCTTTGCATGAAGGGGTGATACAATATGACGCAAAATTTCGTAATTTCCCACTAAATTGCATTACATTATGCAATAGCATCTATACAATGGACAAAACGTCAATATCTCTTGGACGTGAGCCAATCAACTTTTTTCAATGTGATATTCGTGTTCAGCACGTTGAATTCATTCAGGATTGGGTACTTTCACCTAAGAAGCAATTTCACTGTTGACCAGTGTTATCTTCGTGTCTTTTCCAAAAAGTTAAAATTTTTTTTGGTCGTGTATCTTGTCAAATATTGGGAAAAGTACACTACCCACAAAAAAGTAAAGAAGTGGTAGATGATGAATTTGTAGTAAATTTATTTAGCTCAGAAAGACGCCAGCTACGTCCCAATGGTTCCTTAGAAAATGGCATAACACCAACCTTTTTGGAAAAAATGATTTTTCGGAAAATCAATGTAAATAGCTTTGTGCAAAACGAACATTAATGATATATTAAACAAATGAGTTATAAGTAAATTCCGCATATATGTGTTATAAAAGCGTTGCGGGATACTAAGGTATGAATTACCACATGGTCCAAGAATTGAGAGTGACATTGAGACTCCATGTAGCGATTAAAATCGAAATATTTACTAACAGCTGCGTTGCAAGTGGAAACAAGATGTCATTGTTCAATAAACTGGGGATGCAAAAAAGAATGATATACTCTGCCACTGTGTTGGATATCCTGTATATGCAGAAAAGAATATAGTGAGGAGTGCAACTGCCGCAAAGTTGGAATAAAATGCTCAATGCAATGTAAATTTTCCTTTGACAAATCATGTCAGAACGTTGATTTCTTCATTTTGTGGACTGCAAAGTTGATGAACTCCTTCCATCAGCCCAGAGAGCCACTGAGGCCACAGCAACACATAAAATACATTAATTGATTTTTCACAAAATTTGTTTGAAATGTTGGTTTTATGCCATTTTCGAGTGAACTCTTGGGGTTACGTGCTCCCATTTGAGCTTAAATTAAACCTAAATAAATGTATAACAAGTTTATTTAATTAAAATTATACTTTTCTTGAGGAATGAGTGCTTTTCTCGATATTTATTGAGAGACTCGTACATTATCTAAATGAACTTTTTGACTTTTGAAAAAAAATTGATAATTTTTGACAAGCTGCTGCTCGGAAAGACTTTATGTACTAAATTTGGTTTGCTCCTTAAATTGCAGGAAATTTTATTTAGTCCATTTTTTTTCCTGAAGGACGATTACTTTAGGAAATATTGAGGAAAAAAACCGAAATATGGTTAAAAATGTTTGTTTTCGGGTTGTTGGCAATCCGCATAGGTCTTTCAAATCTTCAAAGTGTCTTACCATTCGCATAGGTCCTAACAATATATTATAAAAGTAGCTTTACGCGATCTTTTTCAAGGTCCTATATATACGTTATTTTTTTAAAGTGGAACCTAAAAAAATTAAAATTCTACCCTATGTTAACTTTTATTACGGATCAAATTTGTGTATCATTTAATAAATCAAACATTTTTCTACCAATTGTATATTTTTTTAATGACATGAAGTTGATGTTTTTAATTATTTTTTCGTTTTCAGTTGAAATTAATTCGCATAAAATTGAGTGACAAAAACAATTTCATCTAGAAGACATCGCTTGTCACTTCGCTAGTGACAAGTAAATTTTCGAAAAAAATGTCAATGAACACAGTTGCAGAAGGAGTGTAAATTATTAACAACTTTGCTGTAGCATATCCTGATGGGCCAGTTTTAAGTATTTCAACAGTATCTCGAATTAACAATGAACTCCAGAGCACAGGCTGCGTAAATTGTGACCACAGGAAACGTATTAGAAATCCATCGGCCGTCACAGAAGTAACCAAAATGAACATTTGTTTTATGGTTGAAAACGAGGGCTTCACAAGCTTAAATATGCTTGCCGATCAGTTCCAAATTTCAAGAAGCAGTTGCCATAATGCATTGAAGGCCGAAAAGTACATATCTTATGAGATTTAAAATGTTCACTAATTGTTACCAACCGACTTCTTCCCAAGAATGGAATTTTGCCAATTTAGGTTGGAAAAAATAAATAATGATCCAAATCTGTTAACAAGAAATTGATTTACGATTATACGCGGAACATAGGAATTTGCGTGCTAAAAGTTTTACCCCATGTTAACTTTTGTTGCGGTATAAATAATAAAAATAAATGTAATTTTACACATTGTGGGATAATTTATTGAATTAGTGAACATAAAAATAATTTAAAGAATTGTTCAAAATATTTGCCTTCAGCAGTTGCATAATATCCTAACCGCTTGTAGAAATTTCTACGAGTGTTTTGCAATTGTCGCACTGTAATCGAATTGCAAGCGTCTGTGATTCTTGCTCTTAGCTCTTCCAAGTTTTCAGGTTTCTTTCGAACATTGTCATAGACTTTATTTGATACATGATCCCAAAAATCGAGTGGGGTAAGGTCTGGGCTTCTGGCAGGCCATCTAAATGGTCCATATCGCAAATTCCAACTATTGGGGAAACTTTGATTCAAGGATTCCGTGATTGTGGCAGCACTATGAGCTGGTGCCCCGTCTTGCTGAAATATTATTTCCCCATTACCTCGCAACTCATCTAGACCTATTTCCATCAAAAGTAGATCTCAGTATTTCCGTTGATTTAAATTCCCGCCTATGTTATTCCCCACTACTCCCACCCAAACATTAACTTTCTGAGGCCACTGCGTGTTAGCCTCTCGAATCTTATAAGGATTTTGTAGTGCCCAAATTCTTTGGTTTTGCTTGTGTACCGTCCCATACAGACCATATGTACACTCGTCAGAAAACAGTATTCTTGTTAAAACATTTGGATCATTATTTATTCCTTCCATCCAATATTAGCAAAATTCCATTCTTGGGAATAAATCTGTTAGTAACAATTTGTGAACATTTTTAATCGTGTAAGATTTGTACTTTTCGGTTTTCAACGCTTTATAGCAACTGCTTCTTGAAATTTGGAACTGGTCGGCAGGCATATTTAAGCTTGTGGAGACCTTGTTTTCAACCATCAAGCAAATGTTTATTTTGGTCTCTTCTGTAAGTGCAGATGGATTTCCGATTCGTTTCCTGTGGTCATAATTTACGCAGCCTGTGCTCTTGAATTCATTGTAAATTCGAGACACTGTCGAAATACTTAAAACTGGCCGGAAATGAGGATATGCTACAGCAAAGTATTCAACAATTTCCACTCGTTCTGCAATTGTATACATAGACTTTTTTTCGAAAATTTACTTGTCACTAGCGAAGTGACAAGCGATGTCATCTAGCATAAAATGTTTAAATGTTTACACTGCGTTGATATTGTTACTCAATTTTGTGCGAGTTAAGGATCCTATGTATCGGAAATGTAATATTGGTTGCATAGCACATAATTTAATAAGCCAAGGATGTCCGAGTACTTATTACACATAGGAAATATATAATAAATATTTGAAATAATAACTCAATATCTAACCGAATAAAAATTCATTTATGACCAAATATTTACACATTTGTAACCGCGGGAAAGATTTTTAGTAGAATAACAATTCATTGTAATGTGGGTTGCCTAATTTTAATTTATTTTATATTCATTTAAAACAAAGTAAAGAATAGTTGAACGAAAAATAAATGCAGAGCGGGGTAGCTTTTTATTCAATTTATAACGTGAACCCAAGCAAACAAATCTCCTCTGAAGGATTTTTGAGAAAACTTGTTTTTAATATTTTGACATATTAATTAATTTTCTTTAATCCGATAATTTTTTTCTAAATTTGATTCTTCAGCGGGGTAGATTACGAAATTCTTCATAAGTTGACATTGAAAGGTTTTCTCCAAATTTAAAATCAACAAAAGTATCTGGCATCTAAAATCTGCTATTTTTCCCTTAATTACAACTGAAAACGAAAAACTAATTAAAAGGAACAACTTAATGTCATTAAAACAATGTACAATTGGTAGAAAAATGTTTGATTTATTAAATGAAACGCAAATTTAAGTTAACACGGGGTAGAATTTTTAGCACGCAAATCCTCATGTTCCGCATTAAAAAAAATGCACGGTATAAATTGACTAGACTGGCTACCAATTATTAGAAAAATCCATATATAAAATTACTTACCGGTGTCATTAAGCAGACTTTGGATTGGGTCTTCAGAAACTTGCGCTTCGGTAGACATCACTGTAAATGAAAAAACGCATTGTATATCTAGAAGTAGGTACACTAAAAATTGATGCGTGATTTAGGTGGCGTGCAAAAAATCAATCTCATTTTCGTCTAATTGACATAGTACATCAAGACCTTAACATTGTAGTTTAGTTTCCATGGCTAAGCTACGTTAATGATAATTAGACAACCCTCGCGAAGGACATACTAATTATTTTAAAGAGCAATACGAAACAAATAACATCAAAACACATGTTAAGCATTATAGATAATTCGTTAATTGAATAATAAACAATATGCACGTTAAGTATTCTTGTTATTGTAAATTGCTACTTTTTTTTAGCGTCAAACGTCCTTGCGTCATTGTATGAAAGTAAATTAAATATGTAAATATAATAAATGAATTTTTTTCTTGCGCATTGTTTTTAATTTTTTGTTTCAAGTGCGAACCGGTTTAGACTTTACTTAAAAGTTTTCCTCTGTAGACACTTCGCTAGAACCTTAGGTAGATATTTATCTGAGATACAAAAACATAAAATATAAAATTCTTAAAATATCTTACCCATCGCATGGCTTTGATTACAAGGCTTTATTGAATGTATATAGTTCCGGTTTATTGGTATGAAAATCATATAATATTTCCTTAAATTAATACCCCAAAATTGCTGAATGGTACTTAAATTACATTTTATTGCTCGCTAACAAAAAGCAATATTCTGAAAAGATATCCGAAATTTATCTCAATGAAGATAATGTTCATGCTCATCTACGAGGTGAGCGCCATAAATTCTCGGCCTGATATACAAAAATAATGTAATCTCCCATAACTTCTATACATTTATTACAATGATTAATTAATAGTTTTTCCGTCAAAATGTTCTTGCAACTCACTGTCGTCCTTAAAACTACGACCTTTAAGGTCTTTTTTCAAATTAGAAAACAAAAAAAAAATCACAAGGAGCCATATCTGGAATATACGGTGGATGTTCCAATTCTTGAAAGACGCATTCGCGGATGGCAGCTTGTGAAATGGTGGCAGTATGGACGGGAGCATGGTCGTGCAATAATCGCACACCTTTTGTCAATTTTCCACGACGTTTTGCACGAATACTGTCCCTTAATTTATGCAATAAAGGCGCATAATATGTGCCGTTAATACTTGTATTGCGGTCTTTAAAGTCAATTAGCAAAATGCCCTCACAATCCTAGAATATTGTGGCCATAACCTTTTTCGTTGATTGAACGAGTTTCGCCTTTTTGGAACGAGATTTATCAGGTCGCCCCCATTCCATGCACTCCCTTTTCGATAGAGGATCGTAAAACAGAACCATTGCTTCATCCCCTGTGACAATGGACTCCAAAATCGATTTTGGGTCGTCTCCACACATGTTTGAAAACGACAGCGTACATTATTTTATTTGTACCCAAATGGCAATGGAGAATTCGGCAAACAGTTGTTTCGGAAATGTTTGTTATCACTGCTAATTCCTTCACTTTCAAACGGCGATCTTCTAGCACTAAATGTTCAATAATTTTGTTGAGCCGTTATCATATCAATTGGTCGACCCAGCCGATCAGCATCTTCCAGGGATTCTTGTCCCAAACGGAAACATTTTGGCCACTTTTTACAGTTGAATACGAAGGAAATGAATCACTGTAAACGCCATCTAAACATTGTACAGTACAGTGGGCATACACCTTATCACATTATAAGGTGTATGCCCTTCTTTTGTTAAAAATTTAATGACCGCGCGGTACTCAATTTTCGTTACTTCAGACATTTTTGTGCGACAGTCACGTTGGTTGGCTAGATACTAAAAACTACTAGGCTTCGAATCGTCATATTTATAGTGTACACTCCCTCACCTCATATGCATGAGGTGACGGAGTTTGAACACGTTTGAAGCTGTATAAGCCTGTCAGGCCGAGAATTTATGGCGCCTACCTCGTATGTGCCGAAATTTTAAGCACATTTGCGTTTCTAGTATTGTAGGGGTAATAATGTTGCAACCTATCTATAGATTTAATATTTACTTTTGTACGAGGGCTGGTTTTTATATTCTCAGACTAGGCATGAAAAAAAGTATGGAATAGCAATAAAAAATTATTTTTCAATATAGTCCTCTTGCTTTTGGATGCAAGTATTACTACATCGTTTTAATAACTTCTGTAATCCATTATAAAAAAATCCATTGGTTTGTCTACAAAATACCTTTCCACAGCGGCTAAGTTCGTCATCGTCCATAAATTTTGTTCTCCTTAGAGTTCTTTTGAGATTAGGAAACAAAAAATAGTCGCACGGAGATCTGGACTATAAGATTTATTTCTGTGAAGCCACATTCGGTAACTGCAGCTTCTGCAAGTCTTGATTTGTGGACTGGTGCATATCGTGAAGCAGCAGGACACATTGCGCCAGTTTATCGCGCCTTTTTGGCTTTAGTAGAATCTCTTAGGCGATGTATTAATCTTGCGTAATACTCTACTGTAACAATACTACCCTCACGTAGAAAATCAACCAATAGTATTCCTTGACAATCCCAAGAAATCGTTGCCATTATTTTTCCTGCAGAAGGGGTGAGTTTAAACTTCTTGGAAGACCTAGAATCCTTAACATGCCACTGCATTGATTCTTGTTTTGACTCAGGGTTAAAATGATGGACCCAGGTGTCATTTGCGGTGACAAGCCGATTGATAAATTAAACCTGGTTCGTCTCCGCACGCATTTGGAATGGCGAAAGCATTGGCGGAAACCATATGGCACTAACTTCCGTCATTCCAAAGTATTCGTGTGGAATTCTGAAAACCGTGCTTTATAAAACTCCTAATGAAGCTGCTGCTAATTGTCGCTTCTTTAATCTTGCATCCTCCAATAACAAACACTTGGTTTTTTCAATAACATCGGCGGTGATCACGTTAACAGGCCGATATAGATGGGATCGTCATTCAGTGATTTTCGGTTATGTTTAAACAATGTTGACCATACGACTTTTAAGGAAAATCCTCCCCATATACACTCAACATTTCTTCACGAATAATTTTTGGAGAATTCCCTTATTTTGTCAAGAATTTTATAACTGCTTGATATTCAAGTTTGTGCATTTTAGTACGTGACAACACAAACAAACAGATATTAAAACTAATACTGCTGCAATTGTTTCGTAAATTATCAAAATCGTTACCAAGCATGTATGATAATAAAGCACTATAGTGAAAAAATTGAAAAATGTCTAGTCCGGGAATATAAAAACTATCCCTCGTATATACAGATTATTGACGAAGATATTCGTCAATGACATAACTTTTAGTTCAACCAAGAAAACCGTATTACTTTGTCAAAAGACAAAACTGGCTACTGAACACGCTTTGAATATCCACCAAAAATCACAAAACCAGCAACCTATAAGAAATAAGGATATGAAAGTGTGGATAATAAGGCATTCACAAAAATTCTGATTTTATTTGTGGTTTAAGAGTCATAAATAGAAAGCAAGTACTACTTACTTTTTTATTTCGATGTTCCACATGCTAAAATCAAAACACGAACCGACAGTCATGCCCAAAAACCTCGTTTGTATTCATAAATAGTGTTTTTCAGATTGAACTCTATAAATACAATTTTCTGAACATTTAAATATAAGTTAATGTGTATAGTTGCCCAATATCATCACTGCGTTAATTACTGTGAAAGATATACCACTCGCAAACACTACGGATTTAGATTATTTTGATTCGTTTACATATATTAAATTTAGCAGTCGTCCAATGACACTGTCTTTAGGAAAGCATAGTTTTACTTGCATAATTTCATTTGTTACCACCAATATCCCTATATCGTATTTTTAATGCTTATTATCGTGTCTTCGGGCGGATCGACAGCTGTTCCTTTTTGGGCAGCAGCAAATCATTATCTGTACTTTACTGCTGATCATGGGCTCTACCTCTAATACTGTAATACTTCAATTTCTTGAGATAAAACCACTGGTCCACGAGTTCAAAAGTTCCAAGTTGATTTAAGTTTAGTAAATTATAACTTCAAAGTAATTTACAAGTTTCTTCGCCAAAATATTTTTTTCAATAAGTTTGGAAAAAGTGCTATAGAACGATAATTATTTTATTGCAACATTTCAAGCTGTTTAGCGAATGTATGTTTTACAATCATACTATTAATTAAGTTCTTTAGAGGAAAAACAAATATATTTAAGCATTACTTTAGCAAATAAGCATCATAATCACTAGAATATGTACTTTTTAAATTCTTCATTTTCCCAGTTGGGTCACTCACAGTTCATACCGATATCTACCAGAAAGCCATCGAAAACCATGACCCGGTAAAGCATAACCGTTTTGCGTTTTTTAAAGTTGTTTTATAATTTTAGAATCTCAAGCATGGTCCAATGATGCAGAAGGCATACATGTATAATGTCAAGTTCAGTTTTTGTATTTATTTATTTTCTTAAAGAAGTTACGTGTTTTAGAAATAACAACAAAAATGCATGAATTGGATTAATGCCTACCAACTGACTGGTGCATAAAAGGAAAAAAAAAACGAACTCTACACGCTAGCTACACATTTTATGTACGATATAAAAGAAAATTCATCTTTATGCTATATTATTGGAAAATACAATATTTAAAATAGTAAACATTTACACAATTTAATCGAAGTGTTTTTCCAAGCTATCGAAATATCGTCTATCCCCACTTCGCCGGTTCAAGCGAAAACAATTCTATTCAAATCGATCGGCTATTGCAAACTTTAATCGATTCGGATGAGACAGAACCTGTGGACAGAACCGAGGTCCTCAGACAGAACCCGAAAATCGTTTAGCTTCACCTAATCACTAGTGATGTTGAATTCAGTTACTTTTCAATACTTGTAACTATCCGTTACTTTCGAATTCAATATCCGTTACTTTAGTCGTTACCGAGTACTCGTTCAAATGTGCGGTGCTAGCATATGTATAGTTAATATATGGTACAAACAAAATGTTTCGTTACACAGAGAAGACTGTATAATACAGGCTATTAGAAATATAATCGTCGCTATTAATTTTTGGTTTACGCATAGTGACAGCAAAAAAATTTAATACACAGTATTACACAAATTTAATATGAATCTCTTAACACAGATTATTATAACGTATAATACTATTAATTATTCGTCTTCTTTTTTACTTGAAATAAAGTAACAGGAAGTAAGTTAATTAGCACAGTCTCTATAGTTGTCTCGATTGGTTCAGCCTATATACAAAAATTACTTGATTGTCTTTCATTACACCGTTGTCATCTGCAGATTAATTTAATCGCCATCGTGTTAACATCAGCAAAGTTGTGTATGTATATACAAAATAAGCAAATATTGAGTGGTCATCTACAAAATAAAACAATTTAGGAAACGACAGGTGCACCACATCATATTTCGATTGTTATACCCAAACTTTCAACAACAAAAAAAGAGCTGCGTCCAAACCGTTACTGTTTTTGGGAAGGTTAGTGTTTAAAGCAATTTTTGAGGTATTGTTTTTCTGTAGCTATTCCTTTTCATTATCTGGGTTATTGTCTTTTTCAATATATTTGAAATTAGAAAGCACTTAAATTTTTATACACGCCAAAACTTTATTGTTTAGTAAATGTTAAAGACATTGTATTATAGAGACAATTAACTGGATTATTAAGTATTAATAAAACTTATTATAACCGGTATTATATTTTTTCTATAATCTAGACTGTATTAGACAGTTTTCTCTGTGTATATACTAATTTTAATATATATTACTTTAAATAAATAAAATTCTTTAAAAGTATCATACAAACCATTCCAACTCAAAATTAAAAGTAAAATGCCAAAGCCTTAAGTATTTTTAAGGAGCCATTTTATTTACGATAGGGGAACAAGAATGCATTTTCTAAAAGTTATATATTATGAGAGTAACTATTTGGAAAAGTAACGATTATTTGAAGCCAGTATTCGTTACTTCGGATCTTACCGAGTAACGAGTACTTTAGTAACGGATAGTTACATTTGCAACACCACTACTAATCACTCCCCCTTGTTTCTGCCATCCCGCTACTAATGTAAATTGCATAAATTTCAATTCACGGAGATACAATTAGTATAATTGCCACATAATGAAAATATTTCCTAAGAATATCTATAAGGCTGGGCGCACACATGCAATTTTCAGTTGCGCAACAGTTTGGTCCTCTAAGTGACTGCAGAGCATTTATATGAAAGTGCGCACACATGCAACTAACGTGCAACTATAAATTCGAGCAACTAAACAGTTTGTGTTTTGTCACAAACTAAACGATTGCGCAACTGCATGCAACTCATGTGCGTCATATTAGTTTAAATAGGTCCCCGCTCACTGCAACTAAACAATTGCGTCAAAATAGTCTGTAACGTTCGGCAGCCGGCTAGAAAACATGTATTCTTCCGAAGCACAAGGTAGGAAAGGCTTTTTAAATTTTGATTTTTGTGAATTTAAAAGTTTATTTAACCCACCAGTAGGAGGCAATGCAGCATATGGAAGAAGTGATGGCTACCAGTTTCAAGGATTTGCAGTAAATTCAAATCGTTTATGTTCTATGGGCATTTATATCCCAAACAATTTACCCCACACGAACAACCCATCGACATCGTCGACGCCCATGCCAAGTAATTCTTCATAATGTAGTACTTCTATGGATCCAGGTTCTCCGATAGACTGTTTTCATTTAGATAATATTATATGGGTATATAACATAACATGTTTAGCATTATAGTTTCTTTATATTAATTTTATTACTTTGTTTTGGTTTATTTTTAAAGGAAACGTTTATTTCACAACTACTTTCTTCGTTTTTTTTAATCCTTACCTTAAAGTAATTGATAGTCTTTCGACCGGAGGAACGGCATTTCTCCATTTAGTATCTTGGTATGTGATATCAGGCCGTATCTAATCCAGGAAAAATTCAAAGCTCTCGACACTCATTCGGTAATAATTAAAAAACTTTTCTGTATAACCTCGTAGCTCTCCATGCAACTTCTAAAATTCCCCATTTCTCAAAGGTTGGCATGTAAGGGGATGCACCCAATACCGCGTCTCTTTTAATTTTCTTTCTTCTCCTTAGCTCAAGAGCAGACACAGCAGTCAACTCAACGAAGTCCATAGTAACAGTGAAATTTATTAGTTGCATGTGTGCGCACATCGGCAGACTAAACTATTTAGTTGCACAAATGTGCGCGATTTAGTAGAAGGCAAATCAAACTGTTGCGAAACAGTTGCGCAACTGAAAATTGCATGTCTGCGCCTAGCCTAATATGTTTTGGTTCTATATAAGTTTCGTCATTAATGTGCAACGCGATTGTTTGTGTAAACACTGCTAATTTTTGTTTTCTAATAAACGTATATTATTATTATTGGAAAATATATGTTTTATTTTTGTCACACTGATAAATTTAATTAACAAAAATTCTTTGATATAAATTTTGTCTTGCATTATACTTGAGCACGCAACTTGTATTTTCTAGATGCATGATGTGTCACTTCAGTTACGAAACAAGAAGAATATATTATAGAATATCTTTTTTATTCACATGAAAAATATAGGCATATTTATATTTTTTTATTTAGGCAGTATGACTGGTATGCAAAACAGTGTAAAGACAAAATCTTTCTCTCTATCTATTCTGGAATGTTTCCATTTGTTACACATAAATATAAAATAATATAATAGTGCATAAGTACTTACCGAATATGTATTGTAATCGTAATCATGATTTATATATCAGTCTATCAATTTATTTCTCTAAATATCATTTACATAGGTATTTCAGTAATAAGATAATATCTGTCGATATCGCTTTGTATTTGACAGGAATTAGGCAGAGGTACCCAGATACCTAGAGTACTGCTTCTAACATGTTCTGATTCATTATTCCGTAATTCCTTCTCAAAAGCGTATAAAAGGATTCCCTAAAGTTACAAAATCACGATAAAAAACGCAATAAAAATCGCTGCAAGTACACATTGTTATCTCTATTACACTATTTGTTATTTGCACTTTAAAAGTGTTGATAGGAGAGTAGTAAATAAACGCAGTCTATTTAATATATAATCCGATGTTTTTATTTCTAAATTGTTCTCCTTATGTTATTTATAATCTTCTAGCATTACAAAACTATCCATATAGGTACTGTGTAGTATAATAATGTTGAGTAATATTCTGTTTGTTATTTATAGATTTATACTGAGCAAATGTATTTCAAATAGCTTCCGATAAACAAAATATAACATTGCATTAACTGATTGATGCATCCGTGTCCTAACTACAACTCTCAAAGTCGTTTCAGATTTCTCAACTTGCATAAAAGTTTCGACATTTAGAGTTGCTAAAGACGTTAACAATTCTTGATTATTATTCTTCCTTAATTCTACAGCATTGTAATAGGGCATTTACTATCGCCAAGTAAGAATTACATAGCAAGCGTAAATGGACTATTTATCGTATTTCGGCAAGGAAGTGTTTAATAATATAATGAAGATGGATCCCAGGCAACATTATATAAATTAAATAAAACTGGGGTAATTTTTGTAAGTTGTTCCAAATTATGCTTTAAATACTTTTATTCTCTTAAATGTTTGCCAGAAAGACTGCTTTTGATAAAAGTTAAAGAAAGTGTCAGTTCCGGTCCGAATATTGAAAATGTTGGTACTACAACGTCTAATATATTAAAGTCTATATATTTCTGTACCTACTCTTAATATATCTTTATAAAATGCATAATTTGCGAGATATCTGCAAAAATCGCTATTCCATAGGGGTAAAAGTGTTACTTCTGGTCCGAATTTTGAAAATATTTTTATACAAAAGGTATTGAACATTACGTTCTAAATACTTTTATACTCGTAATGTACGTGCCTAAAAAGCATGACTTGCGAAATATTCGCAAAAAACTGATTTTCGATAAGAGTAAAAGACCTACTTCCGGAACGAACTTCTAAAATTTTTTTTTATAAAATTGTTCTCTAATTTAATTTTGAGTACATATGAATTCTTCATAAATTTGTTTAAACTTATTAGTAGACAAAATATTGGCAAAATTCGATATATTCAATATTTGATTTCGATTTCAAGAAAAATGCTGTTTGATAAAGGTAAATTGGTTTTAGATGCAGTTGAAATTTCAATTTCTTTTTTCAAAAATTTTTCCTAATCAAGTTTCACACACATAAATCTGTATAGAAGGGATAAATTTCGAGATATTTGCAAGAAAATTTCTTCTTCTTTCAATAGGAAAAATGCCTGTTTATTACTGGTCGCTTTCACTGATTCTCCTGTGATGTAGATAGTCAGCAATCATTTAATCTTTTGGAGTCTTCCAATGGGTCGCCTGCCATGTGGTTTGTTATTTCTATCGATATTGGACAAGCGATCCTCCGTCATTCTTGTTACATGCTGGTTCCATTCTTTTCTGCGACATCTTATCAATTGCAATATATCTCCCACGTTACACTCGTCCCTGATCAGGGCGTTTCTTGTCCAGTCTTGTGGGCTGTGTCCAGTGATTGCTGGCATTATCATCATTTCCGCCCTTGATTCTGCGCCGTAGGTTATCACTAGTCTAACACATGATTTGTATACTTTTGCCTTACAATCCATGCTAATATGCTTGTTTTCCAGTACCTTGTTTTAGATGGCATGAGATCACCTCTGCCTTATTGGTTTGTTGCCTAACTCCTTCTGCGAGGTCGTAGCTTGTGATTTTGCACCTAAGATAGTTGAAGTGCATGACCTGGGCGATGCTGGTATCGTCTGTTGCAAGTTTGCATCGTAGTGGGTCTTTCGCTATCTTCATTGTTTTGTTTTGGTTGTAACGTGCAGCATTCGTTGCCAGTCGTTCTCGATAAAAGTGTAGCGTTATCCGCGTAGTACACGGTCTTTATCTTGTCTTGCCATATCCGACATCCTAATCCAACCCAGTTCACTTCATCTGTGATTTCGTTCATTATCGTGTTAAATAATAATGGACTGAGGCTGTCCTCTTATTCCAGTTGTGATTGCAATTTCTTTCGTTCACCTTCGGATGTGTTATATTTCCTGTGTTTAGGTCTTTTACTAGACTTAAGTATGCAATTTCTGAAATTTTTGTTATACAAAAATTGTTTAAAATCCAGCTCTAAATACTTGTATACCATTAGCTGCATAAAATACTGCGTGTTTTCGGTAAGAGTGTCACCTCCAGTTCGAATATTGGCTTTGTTTATATAGGCAATTCAAATCAATGTCTAAATATCTTTATATTCTTAATATAGGCACTGAGAATATAAAATTCAAGAGAGGAATCACAAGTATCGCAAAAAAAAGAAGATTCTTTGTTTTTTTAACGATACTTGTGATTCCTCTTCTTGAATTTTATATTCTCAGTGCCTATATTAAGAATAACACTTTTACTCTTATCGAATAGCGATTTTTTGCAAATATTTCGCAAAGTAAGCATTCTATTCAGATTTATTAAGAGATTAGAACCTACTACAGTACGATTTTAAATAATTTTGTAAGAGAAATTCTCAAAATTCGGACCTGAAGTATCACGTTTACTCACAGATTTATTCTTTTCAAAAGATAAAAGTATTTAAAGCTTAATTTAGAACAACTTTTGTATAATTTGAAACGCACACACGTATAAGAAGTCGTGTGGTGGTACATAAAGTATAATTTTTATGTTATTAAATTGATATCTTGAAAATGTCTTGGTATATCTGCCGCCAGAGTTGTGCCTAAATATAAAAAAGACACCTGCTTTTCCATACGTTGTAAGTTCAATTTGCACAGCTTAGACGAAAATTTACATTTAGCATCAAAAACCAAATTTTCTCTTTCAAATATCATTCTACTTGGTGGGAATTAGATCTTTCTACCCTTTCTGATTGAGTTTTATCGTTAGTATATAATCATAGATAAATATAACAACATATAATGCAGTTTAAATTATCCAGAAAAGACTGTCATGACGACCGAATAAAGTTCTCCACATCTTCAGATGATCATAAGGTGCCACAATGGATAAAATATATTATATCAAAAGATAGCACTGGCATGGATGAAAACACTGCTTTTGTTGACTACAAGTATCTTTGCAGTTGTCATACCTATTTTTCTGTATGCCAGTTTGCAAGATTTCGAGTTTTAGTGGTTCTTCTTCTGAGTATATTAATAGTGTAAGTTGTTAATTTTCTTTTTGTTTAGTTTATTTGCCGTTGGTTTCTTCTCAGTCCTGTTTTGGTTTGCAAGAACACAAATAGTTACAAGGAAGTACGTAATACAACTATAGGTATTTAGTACACAGTGTTTTGGAGATGAGCGAATCTAAGTCTCTAATATGGTCAGAGACCACTATTACAGACTACTTATAATAGTTTTTGCACAAACTCGATGTTAGTATTTTCATGATTGATCTATATACAAATGAAAGTGATAAATTAACTATTGATATTTTGTTGCCAATGACATGCAAAGTTGATGTTAAAATTAGCATTGCCGAATGCATAGGTAGTGTATGTATAAAAAAAAGCATTTTAAATTTAAGCATCATTTTGACTCCTTCGTAACCAACGTAATTTGACTTATTTACTGATTTCATTAACAATTATAAATTGTGAATTCTATCTTATTATACCTATCTATGGATGTAACTTAACGATACATGTTCAACAACTTTCCCTCGAAATTTTATACTCGAACCACTGTTTACATATTCGTTGATTATAATTTTTGACCGCACAAGTTTCACGCAAGATCGGCAAGATTACCATGGACATTACAGTAAACTCTAATTAATCATTGAATTGACATTGACTGCCAACAAATTGAATCGTCGGAGGTGATAAAAGGATAAACACCTAGCGATGTTTCAATCAGTATTTAGCATCGAAATGTGAAATTCGTTTTAGAGATAAAGGAATTTATTATGGCCATTATTGGCTCGCAAAGATTTCTCGTAGATAACGTGTAGAACATTAAATATGGTTTCGTATTTGTGGTTATCCTATCGAGAAGAGATAATTGAGAATTAATGAAGTATTTATTTGAAGCTGTAAAAATCGCGTCATTTGATATTTTACTTATTTATATTAAGGCAAGGTCAGAAGGCCCTATAGGTGCATTGCGTATCAGAGAGAGAGAGATAATCAGACGTTTGTGTTAGTTTAATAAATACGTCTTTGGTGATAATGTGATATTAGCGGAAGGTAAGAAAAAGAAGTGCCGGACCGAAAGTGTATGGGCACCGTATATAGAGTTGGATCATTTAGAGAAAAACCTGAACGTTACGAGTAGCTGCAATTCTTAACGTATAATATCAGTTATTATATATTCTGCCGCGGCTGAGTGCTGAATTTTTACAGTACATAGCGACGCCATGTTTTTTTCTCTCAAAATGAACGAGCTCTATATTGCATTGATTTTAGTTCTTCTTTAGTTGGTGAATTGCTTTCTATGGAATAGGTTTTAGTCGCTGCGGCTGTTTCTTCTTAATATAATAATTTCTTATTACTTTCTTATACGTAGTATAAGGAAGTATTGTGATGATGAAAATTTTCGACCTCGAGATTTTTGCAGATGTTCACGTTTTGAAGTCCCCTGATACCCAAAAAGTGGTTTTTAAAAAATGTCTCTGTGTGTGTGTGTCTGTGTGTGACCACGATAGCGGTCAAACCGCTGTAGATATCAATTCCAAATTTTGTATTAACGTGTATAATCCCCCTCTTGAGATCTGATTAGTTTTTCAGAAAAATCGGTAGACCGGAAGTAGCAGTTTACTTCAGTGAAAAATTCGAATTTTGTCAATATTTCGTCAATTACTAAGTTTAAACAAATTTATAAAGAATTGAAATGTACTCAAAATTAAATTTGAGACAAATTATCTTAAAAAGGTTTTTCGAAATTCCAACCGGAAGTAGGTCTTTTACTCTTATCGAGAATCAGTTTTTTGCGAATATCTCGCAAGTCATGCTTTCTAGGCAGGTACATTACGAGTATAAAAGTATTTAAATTATAATTTTAAATATCTTTTGTATAAAAAAGATTTCAAAATTCGAACCGGAAGTACCACTTTTACTCTTACCGAATAGCGATTTTTTGCCGATATGTCGTAAATTATGCATTCTATATATATTTATAAGAGTACAAAAGTATTTAGAGTTGAATTTGCAATATTTTTTGTATACATGAAATTTCAAAATTCGGACCGGAAGTGGCACTTTTACTCTAAGCGAGTAGCACTTTTTTTCGAATATCTTGCAAAGTATGCATTCTATAGCGATTTATTAAGAGAATGAAAGTACTTAGAATAGGATTTTGAATAAGTTTTGTATAAAAAAATTCTTAAAATTGTATAGTTTGAAACGCTTATACGTATAAGAAAGTCGTGTGGTGGCCACACCTCATTTTTTTTTTAAAGTGAGCATTGTTTGAGTTTGGACTATTTGTTCTTTAAATTAATATGTATTATACAGGTGTATACAGTACAACAGAAAAAATATATTAGTAAATGCCACCGTCAGGCACATTTTATTAGGGAAATCGTAGATTTGTTGCATAATTAGTTTGCAGTAACTATATCGTATATACAGGATGAGTCATCTAAGCGGGTAAGGCCGATTATGCCTTTATGAGTAAAGATATTTCGAAGCGGTTTCTTCCTTGTGATAGCTATTCATTAGGGGCACATTTAAACAATATTTTGTATGTATACAGTATACAGAGTGTTCCATAACTTGGTGGCTAACCATAGTTATAGTTTTTTTAAATGGAACACCCTAAATATTATTGCATTTTTGTATTCCCTGTATAATCTTTAGTCAAAAAGTAATAAGATAGTATAGGCCCAAAGTGTAAAGTTTTTGACTTATTCCCATTTTTCTGAAAAATTCAATGTTTGTATAAAATTATATTTCTCGAAAACGAAGTATTAGATGGACAAAATTTTTTGCATTATTGTTTACAGTAAGAGGTCCTAATAGAAGCATGTTTTTTTTACAGTTACTAACTGCATGTGCAGGAAACTGGATTAAAATTAGATGACACGTTTTTGTATAAAAGTCAATTTTCTTAAATGAAACACCCTCTATATCAGTTCATTTTTGAATTGTCTATTAAATTTCATGTCAGAAATGATAAAGTAGATTTCTTCAATGATCATTTGGTAGCTTTGCAAAATATTCATGCTCCACTTTTACGATGCGATAAACCTAGAAGGACAGCAGCCCCATGATTGTCTGAGAACACCAAGTACCTGATGTCGCTAAGGGACGGCGCATATAAACGTTTCAAGAGGACAAAGCAGAATGGTCACTGGTTGTATTATAAATCGCTTCGTAATTTTTGTAATTCTGTTGTTCAGAATGATAATAGGGCGTACTTTAATTTTAAACTCAGTACAGTTAACAACAGATACCTGTGGAAGCAGTTACGCAGGTATAATATTTACCATAAGAGTCAACCCTCATTGCCTGACCATTTGGCTGATGTGGAGGAACTTAATAATTTCTTCTTGGATAGTATCCCCTCTACAGTGCGCGGTGATAACGATGAACTAAAACATTTCTATAACGATAATAAACACCCTAATTTAACAAGAACTTTTTCTTTTAGAGTTATAAGCGAGAGTGAGGTCGTAAAGATTATAAATGGAATATCTACTAAGGCGACTGGAGTTGATAATATTTCTATTGACTTTATTAGGCTCTGCTGCCCGTATATTATTCAGTTTATCACGCACTTAGTTAATTTTTGTATATTCGAGGGTGTCTTTCCTCGATGTTGGAAAATGACATCGGTGGTACCTATACCAAAAAAGAAATCTGTTGAAACATTTTCTGACCTTAGACCGGTCAGTCTTTTGGCGGTGCTGTCGAAGGTCCTGGAGCGGGCAGTTGAGCTGCAACTTCGTCACCACTTGGAAATTAATGATATTTTGCCCCAGTACCAATAAGGTTTCAGACCTAATCACACTTGTGCCACTGCTTTGACTATGGTGACCGATGATATTATATCGGCCGTTGATCAGGGTGACTGTGTGATTTTGGTTTTGCTAGACTACAGCAGAGCATTTGACACTATAGATCATGAGGTGTTGCTGTCGGTCCTTCAGTATATAGGGTTGGGGGAGGTGGCCTTGAGGTTATTTAGGGGTTATTTGGGTGGTCGGTGCCAGTGTGTTAAGGTGAGGGATCAGCTTTCGAACTTTAGGTGTTTGGAGGCTGGTGTGCCGCAGGGCTCTATTCTCGGTCCGTTACTGTTTAGTATTTACACTTGCAATATAATGAGCTGTTTACGTACCTGCAAGTATCACATGTATGCCGACGACTCTCAGATATATCACAGGTTTAGGCGGGATGACCTTCTTGAGGCGGTTGCTGCTCTTAATACCGATTTGGATTCACTGCTTAATCATTCCCGTAGACATTCACTGCATCTGAATTCTTCAAAAACACTTGTGATGGTTTTTGGCAACATTTCTGTTGAACTTAGACAATCAATTCGACTGTTGGTTGATGGAGAGACTCTTAAACCTGTTGATGGATGTCGCAGTCTAGGGGTTTTTATAGACACCTCGCTACGGTTCAGGACTCATGTTGCTAATTGCATACAAAAAGCGTATGCTGCATTGCGAATGATGTATCCGCATAGATCATACTTGAGCTACAGTACAAAGACTTCGCTCTGTCAGTCTTTGGTCTTGTCTCAGTTCTCATTCTGCTTACCTATGATCTGGCCGTGCTTGGATGCTCTCACTAAGAGGCGAGTCCAGGGGTGCAGAATTCCTGTCAGCGTTTCATATTGGGAATTCGCAAATTTTCTCCAATATCGCATAAGTTGTCTGACGTTGGGTGGTTAAATATGGAAAATAGATATAGATTTATCGGCAGTTTTTCTACCATAAGGTTATTACCTTGAATAAACCAGCATATTTAACTTTTAAAATTAAATATAGGACTAATGTGCACAATATTAATGTCAGATTTAAAAACATCATTTCTGTTCCATTGCATAGAACCGCTTATTTCTAAAGAAGTTTCTCCTACACGATATCTAAGCTGTATAATTCCGTTCCCGGTGGATTGAAGTCTCTGCCCGTGACTGTCTTTAGGCGAAGTATGTTTAAATATTTATATTCAGGGCAGGCAGTCAGTTGACCTTGCTTAATGGTGTAACTGCATTCGGACGCATATGCACGGTTTTACTTTTATTTTAGCTACCACGTTTTTTTCTTTTCTTTTCGATTTATTGTATTACACAATCTTCCGAGTCTTGCCGATACCTTGATACCTGGGTGCACTTTTGTCATCTAGTTCATAGATTATATATATGTGTGAGTTATATTATTATTATTAGTAAAGATACATGAATGGTGTGTGCTTTGTTTATCTGATGAGGGGGGCAATGGTAGAACAAGCATAGCTTGAATTGCCCCCCTTTTCCATCATCTTTCACTTGTTCAACTTATTGTAAGTTTCTTTTTTTTTTTGTTACCTTTTAGGTTGTAATTTTGATTTTGATGGAAATAAAAACTATTATTATTATTATTATTAAATATGTAAGACGTTAATATTTTAAAAGTGACTATTACAGAGTTATTGTCGTTTTTTGATATGCTTTTGTTAGTTTTTGCAAAAAATTAAATTTTTTCAAAAGGAACAGCCTGTATATTATTTCATGTTTGAATTTCTTATTAAATTTCACATCAAAAACATGTAACACGTTAATACTTTAAAAGTGACTATTACTGAGCTATTGTCTCTTTTTGATATCATTTTGTCAGTACCTACTATACTATATTAATTAAACGATAAAACTGACAAAATTATATCAAAAAGAGACAATAGCTCAGTAATAGTCGCTTTTAAAGTATTAACGTGTTACATGTTTTTGATGTGAAATTTTATAAGAAATTCAAAAATGAAATAATATACAGGCTGTTCCATTTGAAAAAATTTACTTTTTTGCAAAAACTAACAAAAGGATATCAAAAAACGACAATAGTTCAGTAATAGTCACATTTAAAGTATTAACGTCTTACATGTTTCTGACATGAAATTTAATAAACAATTCAAAAATGAACTGATATACAGGCTGTTCCATTTAAAAAACTATAACTATGGTTAGCCACCAAGTTATGGAGCACTCTGTATAATACAAAATACTTTTAAAATGTGCTCCTAATGGACACCTATCACAAGAAGAAAACGGCTTCGAAATATCTTTACTCATAAAGGCATAATCGGCCTTACCCGCTTAGATGACTCACCCTGTATATATAGTAGGATGTATAAGCATGCGCCAATGAATAAAGGAACGTATTAATTTGTGTAGTTGTCGAAAATTAACCTACACACCATCAAAAAGTATGCTGCGAAATTCGACGTTTCGCACAAAACATTCGAACGTTTTGAAATGTAATAAACAATGAAATTTTAAAGGAAGATAAATATAAACGACAAAAGTTTTTCATAATAAAGGTAAAAGAAAGTTCATACTTCGTTATTTGTTTCACTAAAATTTTATTTACAAAATACGGTTTGACAATTGTTTCGATCTCCTCAGTTCATTCTCAACTGAACAAGAAAAGTTTTACTTAAAATTAGAATAGATATGTAATTTGAGTAAGGTGGGAGTAACATTGTGAATAATATAAGGGAGTTATGTATTATGGGGGGTTTCCTAGTAATTAACGAGAAGCAGTATAATTTAAATTAATAATTTTACAGAGTTTGTAATTTCCCCTGTTATTAAGGCTGCTTCTCGTTAATTTCTAGGAAAACCATCATAATACATAACTCCCTTATATTATTCACAATGTTACTCCCACCTTACTCAAATTATCTATTCTAACTTTAAGTAAAACTTATCTTGTTCAGTTGAGAATGAACTGAGAAGTTCGAAACAATTGTCACAGCGTATTTTGTAAATAAAATTTTAGTGAAACAAATAACCAAGTGTGAACTTTCTTTTATCTGTATTATTTAATATGTTTCACCAAGTGCCTAGAGAGACCTCAATCGATTATAAAAGTTTTTCAAATCTGTTAAACAACGATGTAATAATGATGATAAGACATGGACTTACTAGACTGGGTTTTGGATCCTTTTTCAAATGTCAACACAGCAGGATCATCCCAGTTAGAAGAAAAACTAATAGAACTGACGACAAATGAGAAATTAAACATTATATTCAAGAATGGCTACCAAGAATTTTGGCTGCAGAAGCCGATTTTGCAACTGTACCGAGGATTATGGTCGATTGTTCAACGATTTTTGATAGCATACCCATATTCCTATTTGGCTGGACGTGGATTTAGTGCTGTAGCAACATCGGTAACTAAAAAGATAAATTGGCTCCATGTTACTGAACAAATTTTCTCAAAGTGGGCGGTGAGGAAAATCAGGTTGAGAACCTATACTGTACACCGTTCATGGAGAAAATCAACGAGCAATATGCCTCTGCAATCCCAAAAAATCGTTGACAGAACTTCCCAGCATAAAGACTGGTCTTGGCTTTCCGCCGTGCTGCTTCTCGAGGTTTTCGCCACTCCATGCTTGCCTGCTTAGACTCCCAAAGTCTTTCAGGCACGGCAAGATGGTTTGCTTTCTGATCTTCCGTCAAGTGGCGAGGAACCCACCGTACTGACGCTTTTCGGTAACCCAAAATCATCTAAAATATTTGATTGAGCACTCCCATACGATACACGGACGTGTGCAGCAAATTCCCATATTTTAAGGCGGCGATCTTCTTCAATCATCTCACGGATCGCAAGAATATTCGTCTCACTTGTGCTTGTCCGCGGTCGGCGTGCATGGTCATTTTGCACTAATATCGCGGCAACTAAAATTTTTTGTGACAGTCGTAGATTTGGGCCCTTGAAAGCGTTTTTTCAACGAACTGTGCAGTTATTATCCATCCTTAGAGTTTAGGTACTTTGTTTCCTTCTTTTGTAGGTATAATATTACAGTTTCTTCAAACAGATGCAAGAATTAGAAAAAATAACCTTGGCAAGATTCGAATTTACGACTTCCTAAGCGGTAGTTAGCTTCTTTATAAAATTATCTCCATTTTAAAATTTCAAAGATATGATATGAGTAAATAACTGATTCCCGATAAGTGAAACAAAATACTTTTTATTAATTTTTTTCTGTAAGTTATTTTTGAGTGTTTTTGTATTCTTAAGAAATTTAGTAAAATTTGATTCTTTCACTGAATTTAATTACCACTTCCGGTCTAGAGATTTGACTGAAAATTTAATTCTCCTTTTAAATATAAAGTATGGTATGTATTGCTTTATTTAACAATATGGTGGTTATCCTGACCAGGCAATATGACAGCAGAAAACACTTATCATTATCAAGATATTTCAACAAGTCGGCATATGCATAAATGCCACTTTATATATAGCAAAACCCTTCAATTAAGTTCTACAAGAAAAATGATTTTAGCAAATTTGGCGATTTTTATTCAGTTAAATAAAATATTTATCGTCAAGTTTGAATTAAAACGCACACGTTTTATTGTTCAACGTTATTTTCGAAATGGTTGACTGCAAAATAGATAAGGTATATGCAATTAATCCTCGTCATGAAGGAGGTAAATGCTGCTCCACTAAATTCATCAGTACTAAATACTTTCTAAACAATATTGATTGGGTAACAATAAAATCCCACTTTACCAAATGCATATAATAATAATATAAGTTTGTATGTCTATGCATGAGATAATTGTTGATTATTGTATTAATAAATAAATATTGACAAATATGAAGTTATGAGTTGGAACAGAGATCTTCGGTAAGTATAGAAGGCTTTTTCTTCATACAGTATCAATGAGAAAAATCCATGGGTCAAAAAAAGTCAGTAACTGATAACATAAATCAGCATGTACAAACTACAAACTAATTGAAAAACGCTAGTATTAACTTATTGTTAACTCTGGTTACGAAAAAATTGTATGTTGAGATTTGTTCAGACGTGACAAGTCTGCATTGATGTTCTAAAGAGTAGCAACTAATCAGAAATTGGTTGCTACCCGTTAGGAAGGCAATAAGCAGATACTTGCTATATATTTTGGGTATGCAATCAGGTTACACCAAATACAGTTGCTTCTTTTGTTTCTTAAGTTTTTGGGACAGACGTGACAAAAGAAAACCATTACATTAAGCAGAAGTGACCACTATTAGAGAACTTTCTATCAGGAAGAGACAGTGTAGGATATCAGCCTCTAGTAGCAAAGGAAAAAGTTATAATACTCTCACGTGAAACTAGGGCTCATAAAATAGAATGACGCGTGGAAAAGCGGCATATGTATTCATAGTATATGTTAATGCTAATTTTTTGGAAAGAAAAATCAGGCGGTCAATAACTTTAGTAATTACACGATTGAAGCATTAAAATGCACATTCTGAATTCTGCATTCTTATTTGGACTTTTGTCCGGCAAATATGGACGAAGTTAGCGATGAACATAGCGAGCGCTGTTATCAAGACGTTTTGGAAATGGAAAAACGGTACCAGGGTAAATAGAAACATGCAAGTAACCAGATTACTGCTGGGCATTAAGAAGAGAGCTTGTGGATGTTGTTCATAAGGAACACTGTATTATTTCGTCACATTTGTAATTGTAAGAATTGGAAATGTACATAGAATATGTAGATATGTTACAAACAAAAAAGCCTTTTTATTAAAAGCCAAACAAAATTAGAGCTAACTTATTAAGATAAATGCTTCTATGTTTACTATAAAAATTAATGTATGTCATTTTATGACAAAAACAAAATTTGAAATTTGGTAGTTAGTGTAGTAATTTGTTTAGGTTAGGTTAGGATAAATGTATATGTATATAAATTAACAATACCGACTCTGATTGAAATAGTTTCAGTAATGTATATTTGTTGGGGAATTATTAGAAACTACTAACGATGCTTCAGGCCAGCTTGAAATCTAGGAATTATTTTATAACACATAAAAATTTTAATAATTATTTGTAAATATTATTTTTATTAAATAAAGCATTAAGTTATCAGTATATCCATTAATTGCCTATATATAGATTAACCGACTCTGATTTGAAATAGTTTCAATTCAACAAATGCCCGATATAATTAAAAACACGCCAAATATGAAAACAACGAACCCGTACATATTTAATTACATAGTTTGGGATATTATAAAAATTGTATAAAAATCAAATAAGTATTTCCAGAAATACCTGCAAAGTTTTCTATTCCTTTGATACGGCGAATGTGTATAAAATAATATCCACCACTTTACTTCCACTCTATTTGCAGGAGGAGCACGTGTTGAATTTTTAAAAGCGACGTTTAAAAACTTCACGCACTACTACCGTCTATACCGAACCGGCTCCGCGAATGACAGGACTAACTACATCAACAGGTACTTGATGTTAATAGGTATAATAATTATTTATTAACGCATGTGATAATGAAGGAAGATAAAAGGTTGCGATAAAAAATGAATCGTGTGACTTTGCTGAATTCATCCATGTCTTTACGATTTATATACAGGCGCACAAATGAGATACACATAGAATTTACATGCAAACGTTGTTTTATTGCTTAATAATTTATGGGTGATAGTATTATATATATATATATATATATATATATATATATTTATTATTGTTATATATCTAAGTACATATTATGTACTGTGTGAATACGACAAATATATAATTTGATTAATATAATAGAGAAATGGTGGTAAAGGTCGTATATTTTGTAAATAAAACATCGTGGTAACACGCAAGTAACCTAAAATTAATACATGAAAGTTAATTTTAATGCGCTTGTTTGTGTGATGAGCTAATAAAACAGATTTAGTGGCTCGGAAAGAGTCAAGGTGTAAATGAAATTTGTTTAGACTAGATGTATTGTAAATTTTAACTGAAGTGGCCATGAATGTACAGCGTTTCGCTAAAAATTAGAGCATATACGATAATAATATGTAGGTAGTCATTTTATTACATCTACTTTTTGGAAATGTTAAGTTCTATTTGTTAATTTAATCATTAAAAAAAAAACTGGTCTTTCGGAGATCTACCTCATCTTGCCTTTCTGTACTGTTTATCGAGGACTTAAATGAACAGTTATACGTAGCTATATAATATTTTAGACACATAAATAGTCAAATGATTCAATCACACTAATAAAATGCTAAATTTTCTTGAAATGAAGCGTATAGATTTCTTAACAATTTCGGCTTTCGGGTTATCACAACACTGTTATGAAAGGGATGGTTATGGTTTCTAGTAAGTTATGTAAGATCTTGTGATTTTTGCATATCGCCATGTTTCGCGGTTAGTTGTAACGAAATAATGAGGTGTGGCCACTACACGACTCTTATACGTATGAGCGTTTCAAATTATAAAGAAAAATTGTTTCTAAAGTGTTTTAAATACTTTTATCTTCTTAGAAAAATAAACCTGTGAGTATGTGTGTTACTTCAAGTCCAAACTTTAAAAATTTTTTTATTTCATTTTTTTGTTATACAAAAGATAATGAAAATCAACCTTTAAATACCTTTATACTCGTTATGTACATGCCTGGAGCGCATGACTTGCGGAATATTCGCAAAAAACTGACCGATAAATCTCTATGGCAAAACTCCGCCTGCTAGCCCAAACTGTACCACAACAATTAGTCTTGTAGTATTTATTGTAATTTCCAAATCACAGGTTTAATTGTGAAAATACTTTTTGGACTCTTTCAAGGACGTAGTTAGAATATCTTCTAAATTATGACAGTGTCGTTAATTTTCGGATATTTTTCTAATTTAATTTTTTATTTTTTTTTCTAAAAAGGAACACGCTATCGTATTTCATTTATTTTGTTTTAATAATGCAAAAAAATAATTGTTTAAATATTTTAAAAAATAAAGTTAGGATTTGGAAAAAAACTTTTGTTGGAATGAGTTAAAAAAAATAAATAAAAGCAGTTATAATCAAATTCCGTCCCAAACAAATGCAAACATTTTTAATATGAAAGTAGTCGACATCAAAAGAGATTTAAATAAGCAGGCTGAGTGGTTATATCTTTTGATCAGCTGTCGTATCAGTTAACTATTCTAGGTTGTAACATAAAATATTTTTGATGCTATTTAAATCTGTTTTTTAAACATAAAAACAATTATAAATTATAATGATGGAAGTTTAGTATAATTCTAAGTCATGTAATACGCTGTGTACAATGTACATATTGCCGTGAACTTTACCTTAGAATTTAAGACAATACTGTACATAAATATATAATGTTAGAAATAAACATGATTAATGTTGACACCAAGATATACTAGTACATTTAGATTAATATTAGCAATAAGAAAACACACTCGTAGTTTAAGAAACATTTATTTTAAAATAAATTTTATTAAGCCATACAATAACACAGGTATGCACATAGGGTATAAGCATTTTAATTAAGATTATATGTATATAAACACTATTTAGATATAAGTGAGGCAAAACCTCAACAATAATAGTAAATGTCACAAATGAATATTTATTTTCAGAAGTGATAAACCAGAGGTAATGTTTTATTTAGAAAATAAAGAACCTGACTACAGGTTAGGAACAAAAAGAGCTCTGAGTATATTATGCAAAGAACCTACATTTAAAAATGAAAAGACCCTTAAAACCAACAACCGTGAAAGAGTGATGTTAACCAACGGGACGATTGTAAGAGTCAATCATTTAAAAGCAATTAAATTATACTCAGAGAATAAAATAAGATATGCTCGTAATGAATATGAAGAGGCTTAATGCACTCATATAACTTAAAGATAAAATACATACAGTTGCGATGAAAAGGATATTAAAATAAAGTATATCATAAAGAACAGCACAGAATCGTATAATATTTCAATATACACAACAAAAAGTATTAATTCTCTTCGCAATACGAATAACTGAAGTCCTTTTCATGGTTCCAAACTTTGTGCACATACAAATAAACATCTATAACCAAAGAAATAAGCAGCATTATTATAAAAGCAATGATTCATTACAGCATATTAAACATACAAAATTCTCCAAGAACGGAAAAATGGTTCGAGGAAAGAGCAGCACAGACGGAGGGACTGGCAATTGAAACAATAACCAACTTCTTTCCATTCTTTCCGATCAAAAGCAACAAAACAAAGGTGCGAGTAAGGCTAGCGCTCGGACGAAGAATCTACCTGAAAAACAGTAAAAGTAGCAATGAATACATTTATAAGTACAATAAATATTTACGATAGCAATAAAAGAATAAAATAAATATCAATATACTTACTGTACATTAGATATAAATAAATAAAACAACAAATACCGTCGTTGGTAAATGTGGAGAAACATCAAATGTCAGAAATAAACATACCTAATAAAAATAAACGCCAACCTAAAATTTGAGAAGAATAAGAAGAGATATGGAATAAGTATCGAGATATCCGCTAGAGGCGCCACGACGAACAATTTGAAAATAAAAGCACGCAAAGACAATCAAATAACGAGCGGCATTTATTTTCAACTATAAAAAAGGAGTTTTTACAGAAAAAGGGTTAGTTGTTAGCTGATACCTGTGACTTTAAAAACTTCCAATACACAGCAAAGTGATAGCATCTTTTAAAGTAGATAATACATTTATGCGCCAAGCGAGTAGTGGTTAAGTGGAGTTTTTACACACTTACCATTACTATCGCAGTGTAAATAAATAAACAAACCAACTAACAACTCACAAACTAAGAAGAAGCATACACGCTCCTTGAGGAATAATTCCCAATTGTTTTATCGTCGCCATATTTACAAGAAGTAAGCGTCACCAGTAAAATTATAGAAGATTCAACGGAAGGAAGAATCAACAAGAATGGACAAACAATTTCAAGCAGAATTCGAAGAATTGTATGAATCTACGCAGTGAGTAGTTAATAATATTGTCATTACAATTAAATTCAATCAAAATACACAGGTTCTCTCCAAGCACTCCATTTCTTTTAAATAATTATTTATTTAAATAATAGAAAGTAAATATAGGGACACAATATTTATTAAAAATAAAGAACACTTGTCTTAATAGTGTACTGTGTGCGAATACTTGCATAACGGACCAGTGTTCAGTAAAAAAAAGACATTAGTAAGCACAGCTTTGAATAATAGTCAAACTTTTACAAACAGGAACGCCTAAAAGCTTCGCACTAAGAATCTAAAGACTCCGTGAGAATAGAGGTTTAGACAATTAGTTTGTGATGCATTAGGAACGTACCTGGGGTGGTGATTGATCCAAGCTTTATGTAGTACGTGTGAATGTTTGCATAAAGCCGATTAGTCAGTACCTTCATTATCAAGTCAACATAATTTGGACCTAATATACAGGCCTTTAGTAAGAAAAGAGTGAAGGTGGAGAAACCCTGTACTGACTGAATTCATATTAAAATAAACGATTACAATATTATCATGAAAACTGCTACTTATATAGTATTGTAAACAAGCAAATAAAATAAGTAATATACATGCAACAATAAATTTTAATTATTGTAATTATTAAGCAGATAATACATATTTTTATACATAAATAATCTGGTGTCATAGTTATTTGAATTCCTATCCCACACAACTTTAAAATAATAATAATTAAGGAGAAACAAGTAAGGAAAGAAGTAAATCGCAGTAGAACCTACGAGAGATAACAATTTATGTTGTTTTGCCTATAAAGCTAACATAAACTACAATTTTATTTATTTATCTAACTAATAAATAAATAAATTATATAAATTTCATTTAAAGGCAAATACTACAGCAATATGTTATGTACTTTATGCATAGCTTAGCTTGAAAGATTTAGATGGATGTATCGTTAAGATAGTGCATCAAGTCATTAGATTAATATGGTGATACAATTAATCTTTCTTAATTATATTAATAATTTATAACTTACAGATAGCCGATGCGTTCTCATATTAGATATCATTTAAAACCGGATTAACATTTTTCAGGACGTCATTAAGTGCCAATAATGTAATAAAATAATTCCTTTAAAGACGTAAATATTTGCAAAGTCATATTTAGTCAATGAATTGCACAAATAATTTAAGCAGTCACAATAAGGAAAATAAACTATCATCGATTTAATGAAAAATATTTTAATGAAATTGGATATATTCCGTAAAACTAACATACTTAATTACGATTTATTGTGGATTAAATAAAGGAAAAAAGAAAGAAGTTACAGTTATTCGATAAATAAACTTTCGAATAGTAGGTTAGTAGCATTCAATATTAATATTTGATTTAATAATCTTTATGTACACACTTATCATTAAACTCTTCAAACAATACTGTATTAACGTACGATATATCAGGGACGTAAAGTATAATCAGAAGTCAGCCGTATACATTAATATTTAATACCAATACGAGAGCCACGCTATTTATTTTTAGATACAAGAAAACTGCAAGTCTTTTTACGAGAATGATTTTATTTACATATTGCTGTGGTATTTTCTGCACAAATAAATAAATAGATAAATAAAGAAATCAAACAAATAAAAAGTCAACAAAAATAAAATACCAGCACATTTATTTTAAATAAATATAAATTTACATATTTGATATAAATTATAATTTAATATTTCAACAAATAAATACAGAATAATCCACTAATTTATATAAATATATATATAATTCAAATTATCCCATAACAGTGGGTACCTATTCAAACTGATGAATATGCAGTAGAATACACATCAATGCAATGTGGGTTGCATACCCGTAAAAAAATGAGAGCATTGAAAATTAAAAAGTGTTGACCCCAATTTAAATAAATTAGAGCACAAAAATTGTGTTAAATATCATACAAAACATGATGCTCAAATACTGACCTCAGTCTAAAAAAGGATATGTAACGATTTAAACATTATTATTAGTAATTAATAGAAAGTAGGTCATTCGGTAATGCGTTATTTAGCAGTAATAATAATCAATGAATAGAAGCCTGCGTTCAACATATTGCAATAATAATAAACACTACGGCAAGAACAAAGGTCTCTGTACATAAATAAATATATTCCACTCATTTCTGTTTCACTATTAAAAATAAAACATCATGTAGGATAAGCAAATTTCACTGATATCTCCAGGAAAAAGACACTATTGAATGTACATCTAAATATGCGATCGGTACACAATTTCCTTATATAAAAATGCTTCAAGAGATTCCAAGCTAAAAATAAATAAAACATTAGTTAGTATATAATATAGTACAGCCTAAGAATACCTACCAATAGATAAAATCAATCGATGTCCATTAAATATGCAAATATAGAATATGTAAACAATAACAACAGTAACATGGCGGAAGAAAGGTCACATGACCACGTGACATCGATAGTTACCATAACAAACACGGAGGGCGCAGTAGAAGAAAATTTAAACTGAACAAAAATAATTTGAAACAAAATAAAGCGTTTGGCAATTGTTGAAGGATATATAAAGGCGTGCATCTGCAAAATAGAGGAAGTCGACCCGAAGATCTCCAATATTCAAGAAGAAAAGAAAAGTTAAACCAGTGCTCCAAGTGTTGTAAAGAAATAAATAAAAATAAAAATCTAAAAAGGCATAAACGCCTTTAAGATCTAGACGTTGCAAAAACAAAACGTGTGATACGCTTCACAGACGATAAGTGCGCGCTATATACAGTAAAAGCGCGGGATATTATTATTCGACTTTACAAAGCCCGCCATAATAAAATTTCCAGAAGGATGGAAGGCCCGGATTATCAAGAAGAATTCGAAATGATATACAATCAAGAAAAGTAAGTACAAGCACTATTAAATAAAACTCCATCTTGCAATCCTATAAATAAATAAATAAAGGAATCTTCATGTGCGTGATATAAAATTACCGGATAGCAACAATTTTTAGAATATTATTTTAAATATTCAATAAATTCTTCTTTGAGTAAGCCTTAGGTTGACGTGCGAATCTCAAGTTAAGGCGATTCAACGGAGTATCAGTAATTTTACCTGAATAGCAACAATTTTTAGAATATTATTTTAAATATTTAATAAATTCTTCTTTGAGTAAGCCTTGGGTTGACGTGCGAATCTCAAGTTAAGACGATTCAACGGAGTATCAGTAATTTTACCTGAATAGCAACAATTTTTAGAATATTATTTAAATATTTAAAAAGTTCTTCTTTGAGTAAGCCTTAGGTTGACGTGCGAATCTCAAGTTAAGGCGATTCAACGGAGTATCAATAATTTTACCCGGATAGCAACAATTTTTAGAATATTATTTAAATATTTAATAAATCCTTCTTTGAGTAAGCCTTGGGTTGACGTGAGAATCTCAAGTTAGGGCGACTCAACGAGGCATTAACGCTCTCATTTGAATAACAATAATTTTGAAATATTATGGGAAACATCTAATAAGTTCTTCATTGTTTAAATCTCGATTTTGACGTGAGAATCTCAGGTCGAGATGATCCAATGGGGATACATCGGTAAAAGGTAAAGAAAGTGAATTTAGTAATTTCCTTGATTTGTAAGCATACATGAAGAATTAATTCAGTAATTTTTTACAATTTTCTTAAAGAACAAAGGATTTGCAAGGTGCTTGTACTATTGATGAAAAGAGAACACATAAAAATAAAAATAAAGTATTGTATTGTATGATAATAAAATATTATTCTCCATGTTTTTTGTAAATTTATATTGTAAATAAAAATAAGTTGTGCTGACATTCACTATTTACTTATTTATACCCATCCCAAAGGAGAACATAAGGAAAGTAAACATCACTATCACAGCTAGAACTCACAATAAGCAAAAAGCTGCGACACATTCCCCGTTATAGAAAAACAAAGAAATTCACCTTTAGACCCTGAGATTATTAAAGAATATCAATTTATTAATTTAACTATTGGTTATCAACCATAGTAGAGAAGGTCACAGCAATATGTTCAAAATAATAACCTCCTGCATCAATGCACTTTTGTAACCGAAGCTTCCACAAGATAAAAGCTTGAAGCCAGCCATCTTTTGGAATGCTCTCAAACAAATGTTTATTTAGGTTAAAGACCAACCAGAAAACACACATGGCCAAATAAGGCAAATAGGGATGTTCAATGACCTTCACATAATTTCCACGTAAAAATTCAACTGTCTGCTGTGAACTGTGTGACGATGCATTGTCGTGATGCAAAATTAACCTGCGAATGTTGACTGACCCAAGAACCGCAGGTAAACATTTTGTGGTGTACCAGTTTGCTGTGACTGTATGTTGATTTTCCAGCTTGATTGCTTTTACTAATCCTGTACTATGAAAGAAAACTGCGTACATAACTTTCTTGACAGTTCTTTACGTTTTGGTCATTGTTGGTGTTGGTGCATCTTCGTGTATCCATACACGGCTCTCCCGGCGAACACGAATATCGTAAAATGAGATGTAGGATTCATCACCTGTTATTATTTTATATAGAATACGATGTCCACCATTATTTAACATTTCTAACGTTTCCCGAGCGATTCTTACTGGCTCTGCCTTTTGGAAATCGTTAAGAGTGTGTGGTACCCAACGAGTAACAATTATTTTCATCCGAAGGTGATCATGTAAAATTGAATTTACTGCTGCGGACCCAACACTAAGGCCGGACGCAAGTTGAGACGCAGGTTGGTGAGGTGAGGTCACGCAGGGGTGACGCAGGGAAGCAGGATTCAATGAACTGCTCTGAAACTACGTCACCTCATCCTGCGTGCGAACATGCATTGTAGTCTTATTCGATTCACAGAATCTCACGGTGGGTCACCTCACCTCACCTCACAAAGCTGCGTCTCAACTTGCGCCCGGCCTAAGAGTTGCCTCAATCGCTTGAGAGGTGCATCTTGGATCTTCGTCGATCATACATCTCATTCTCTCAATGTTTCCAGCGGTAACTGAAGAACAAGGCCTACCAGCACGTGCCTCATCACCAAGCGATATCCGTCCTCTTTTAAATTCGCTATACCAGCGAAATATAGTTCCGCGTGAAGGACTTTGATCACCAAATGCGAGTTGCAATCGTTCAAGAATTTGTTGTTCACTTAAACCTACCTTGAAATCGTAGTACGTCATTGCGCGCACATGTTCTCTTAACAAGTACATGTTTTGATGACAAATCGTATGTACAACGTTTGCTCTATGACGGCAGCGACTCAACTGCCAGTCAGAGCTTACTACTTTACTACTTAAAGATGGTGGTATTTAGAAATGCAGTGTTGCCAGCTCTAACTTCTCTAGTTTCCTGACATCTCAAAATATATAGCGTGCCCCTCGTACCATATCAGCAAATAGTTCATTTTGCATATTCACAGTCATTTCTGAACCTTTTCAACATTATAAAATATGAAAAATTAGTTACCTACATTAATTTACATACTTCATACTAAAGATTCAGTAGTACATAAAACTTCCACAGCAGAATGAAATAGTTTCAACCCAGTAGCTAAAAAGTTATTTTTTTGTGTGTATTTATATATGGAAGTATTTTTGTCCTTTATCAGTTATCACGTTTGGAGTTAATAATTATCTTATACATGATCAACATCTTGTTTATCAAACAATGATTAGGTACAATATTTTTATGTATATACGGATGCCTCACATTTTTTGTATATAAGTGATTTAATTTTAGTGTTTTTAGTTTTGCGTATAAATAAACCTAGGAAAGAACCTTATTATATCCAGCTTAGTTGATCAAATTTGACATTACAATCCCGTGGCGTTGCGTAGTTTAAAGGGCTTTTTAGTGAAGATTTTGAAAATTATCGGTATAAGTTTAACTCGATATGATTTTAATGTAACAGATTATTAATATATATGATTATATTGCCAATGCTATACTTGAATGTAAGTATGCTCATGTGATCATAAAATGATGTTTTCTATTTCGAAGCTAAAAAGCCCACTTTACGACATCTGTTTTAGTTGTACCGAGTGACCCAAGATTAACCGCCATCACCAAATTGTGTAAAGATAGATTGAAATGTAAATTACATACTTAAAAAAAAATTCATTTTTGAAATCGAATTTTTTTCCATTATTTGGATGCATATATTTTTTGAAACATATTCATCTAAATTATTATCAAATTTAACTTAGTTTTCCTTAAATTTAAAGTTTAGTCAAATTCCATTTATAATTTACAACCTGCCTGCACTAATCGACACCTAAAAGTTTGGTTATTTATGGTTGTTTATTAACATTAACATTCTCGACGAAATGGTCAAGATCTTTGGGGAAATACCGACACCCCCCACTACTACTCCAGTGAGCCACACCCTAGGAGCCAAGCCCACCTTCTGCCGCAACCTAAGTTTTACCACCACCGGCAACATAACCCTGATTTACAATTCTTTTTTATATTTCATGAATTACTGTATCAATAGGGACACTTCAGATACTGGTATTTACCTCAAACAAATTTAAATTGTATCACCTCCAAAAACAAAAAAAATTGATTAACAGCGCCTATTCAGGCGAGAAAATGATAGTGGGAATGTTTTCAGTTGTTTCAGAGCTGCTCACTTCGCCACGACTGAAGTATGGCAGAGTATGAGACGAGTAAAAGCAGATATGTCGACTGAAAATGATGGGTTCCCGATATGCATCTGGAATATGGGTAGATGTTCATCAGTGAGTTGCTTTGCAGACGGTCTGAAAGTGCTTACTGGAGTGTCTTTTCTACAAAGATAATGGTTTGTATTTATCTAGGATATCAGATTATGGTGAACTACCTCGTTGACACGGTTTTCACAGTTTAAGAGAACGTATAATTGAATATCAATCATATCGATGTGCCAATACCTCTTCTACAACTGGGCATTTTTGTTCCTTTTCGGAATATATGCTCGTCTAGGAATGCCAAGCTCCTCAACAAACCTAACAAAAAATTTCTTTTGGTACTCATGATGACTAATATTAGTGAAAGTATTTTGTAGTTCTCGCTCAGTGAGCTAACATTTTCTTTTTTGTAGATTATGTTTCATCTATTTCTAATTCCTATGGTATTCCTATGATGGTGCTTATCCTCCTAGAGGCTCGGACTATTCCCTACTACTCTCTCGTTTTGACATCCCTTCCCTTTCTTTCAGGCGTATTTATAATAGCCTTACCTTCTACAAGCTGCTGCATGACAAGGCCGACTCACCTGCGCTATTATCATTCCTGGACTTCCTGGTTCCACAATTCTTCAGCCGTTCTTCCTCTGCATTTTATCTTCCATTTATCAGGACCAACGCCAGTTTCAAATGTCCCGTTTATGTTATGTCCTCGAACTACAATCTTATTTTCCCTAGAGGAGATATCCACTTCGATTCCTTTCCTTCCTTCCAGAGCATTATCTATGACTGTATTGATAGATTCTAATTTTGATGTTAACAATCTTTCCAGTGTTTGCTACCCTTGCCTATTGTTGTTGGTCGGTGTATCGATTCCAATTTCGAATTATTATTAATTTTTTTCTTAGGTGATTGGTTTATTTTTACATTTTAAGTAGAACACTTATAATATTCTTTTTTTTATTATTATTGTTTTATGTATGTTTGTTTTATGGTACATGCAATTCAACTGTAATTTATCTATCTTGTAATTGGCATTATTTGCTGTTGGATAATGAAGACTATTTCTATCCCTATGGTTACTACATACCTACTGCTGCTACGTATCTCCCATTTTTATTTGTTAAACGTCGCGACTCGCCTATTATTTGTCCTCTAAGTGGAAATTTGTTTGGGTTGGATAATAACTATTATTATTTTTAAAAATGCTATGAAACAGGAAGAAACCAAAACGCCCAAAAGTCATAGCTCAAAATATTTCAAACCTTCTGATCTATAATTGGTGTAAGCGTGGAAATACAAGTACGAAGTAAAATATTTTAAGAAGAGTTGCATTTAAAGATACGAAGTTATAAATATTTCTCCATACGATGTATGTACAATATGAGTTTTCGTTAAGTTTGTTAATGTTATATTTTTACAATTAGAATAAAGAGATTATCGAATTGCACTCCTCGTATAAATATATAAATGTATACCCTAGCAGATCATAATACAATTATTATTTAGAAAAAACCTTGCATATTTTTACTGTCCTTGTGCCAGCTTGATTTTATTTATAAGTGTTTTTTCCTGTTTTTTTCTAAATATCCTACGTTATTAGAATTAATGTAGACACTAACACTTAGGAAAAAGACACGTTTTAAGTTCAATGTACGTAATACATATTGAAGGATATTTCGAGGTTTATTGGTTAATTCCGTTGTAAAATTGTTCGACAAATTACACTGCGATTTGAATAAGAATTCAATAATTTTTTTTCCTTACTAATTGCAAACGTACTTTTTGCATTTTGAACGTGTAAAAATGTCGCAAATATCGGTTTCAAGGTATATTGGTAATTTTACGCCTTGCCACAAACGTTTTCATTATTCGTTTGGCATAAATAATATTTAGTCGTGACATATCGCAAGTTCTTATTGTTTGGAGTGTGCCAATATATAGAAAATACTTTCTTTTACGAATGAAAGTGTTTAGCACCATGAATAATAAAAGAAATATTATATGGTAATTGTTTTGTGCATGTCACTTGAGTTATTTTGAATGTAATAATAAGCATTATGCGTAATCTACTGTAATATTAATAAGATCGTTTAGAGTTTTGCAATAAATGCGTGGCTGTAAACGAGTTTTCTAAATTACCAAAGATTTTAGAAAATTCTGAATCATTAAAAGAATGTAATTTGTAATTCTTCTACTGCAATGCAAAACTTAATATTTCGCTTGTGTATTGAAACTTTTAGCTCGCATTATTGTATTCAAGGTTATTCATAATTAAGTTATAATATCACCATCTGTCTTTCTATATATAATGTTGATGCGTCTAGAAACCGATAGGTGGCGCTGTAGTCAAGTTAATAACAAATTATATATTTATGGACCAAAATGAGTCATATCCACAATATATGTTGGTTTAGTGCCCAAAAAAGAAAATCACAAAGTCTGAATCCGATAGGTGTCGCTGCGGTCGAGTTATTTGCCTATCATTCAATCGCGCCAACGACCTTCTTACTCCAGACTTCCTTATACAGGGATTTTAACCAAACCAAACTCATTGCGCCACCTACCGGAATGGGCAGAACAACGTCTGCTAGGCCAGCTAGTAAAATGTAATGACCATTAAAATTGTTGTGCAACATAAATAACTCTGAAAAAAATCTTTCTCTTGCAGAAAAAATTGTCCTTTTGTTAACATATCTTAAATTTTGTAGCTGTAGGTCATAATTTGCTAAGGTGTTCCACATAAATGTTTTACCGATTTTTGTTTTGTTGTTGTTGCCAGCGATTGTCATTGAAAAACATTTAATGTATTTTTTCTAGACTGTGGATCAGATTAGAAAGTAATTTCTGTTGGAAGATTTACCATGACTACATAGATAAGATATGCTTTAAATGTTCTATTAACGCCATTTCACTTAATTTCACGGATCAATAATTTAAGTAGATAACATGAAATTGTTCACAGAAAGTTGTACATCAATTTAAAGAACATCAAGCAGTACGAAGTAGCAAAACATTTGTCGATAGTCGTATGTTTAAATCGCTGCTACTGCACACAAATTAGTCCTAAATTGCACATGTATGTAGAGAGCAAGTGGTGTTTGATCGACAACTAGCTGTGTGTACATTTTAAGATATTTTAACCGCAATTGCGATATTTTTAAAACACCGATGCAAATGGCTGAAATTGCAATAAGTGCTGAAATATACTTTTTTCAGCACTTATTGTTTGCCTAAAGAACATGTTTTTTATGGTGGTTTCAAAAATGATAAAGATTCTCTTACATTGGCCCTGTGTGTATTTGTCTCGTTTCACATTAGTCCATAACGAACGACATTATAATTAGCACATTGGCCACAACCAATGTTACTTTGGCCCTTGTGTGACAGTAAGTTGCACTTTGGCCCCATTATTACAGCAAAAGAGCTTAGGGTTAGACATTTTTTTGGACCTACGTGATAGATACTTTGTTTAGTTTGTGTAAACCACAATAAATAAATAAATAAGGTTACTGGGCTTGAAAAGACATTTGGGAATGTTATAAATCATATTACAACATAATATTTTAATACAAAATTAAAACATATATTTTATTCAAATGAAAGAACAGCAAACAATAAAAATAATTCAAAAGGAATAGACCATTACTTACAAAAACTACAATATTCGTAGAGTACACAACATTTTCATACTTTAAATTCATATAAAATAGTGTACTATTTGTATGTATACCGTAGTCGTCAAATTTTAATTTCGGTTTACAGCAATACTACCTATCTATCCCATGCAGAAGATGACCTTATAATATGCAGCGATGCCTGCTTGCTAACAGTGGTGGGAGAGCAAGGCAGTGTCCGGGGTACCCTCACGCCTTACATTTCATAGGAAACGTTTGTCGAGTGTACTGTCTTGGCAGCCTCGCTTATGTTTATCTTTAGTTTATTTCGTCGCGCTCTTTTCCTCTTTCTACTTTCGTATCAGAAATTAAAATATGTCGACTACGGTATATGAGCTACTGAATTTTATTAACACCATACTAAATCGCAACTGAGCCCTTTTCTAGGTAGAATCAGAAATACAAAAAGGGACACATGACTACACAGATCCAATATTTTTAGGGCTTATGTGTCACTTTTTCAGTTTAAAGTATATTAATCTCTTCAGAGTGTCCAAGTCCAAGTATTGGGGACCTAATCTGATCATAAACTTTTTTTCATGAAACTTATTTCCATTTAGGTCTTTATTAAATCTAAATTTCTCTAAGATTTACATAAGTAAGAAGAGCAATAACAGAATTTCGGTCAAATTACTCTTAGGACATTTTTCGACCAATCCACAGGTATACAGCGTGCCTATTTGCTATCTCCCTTTATGGGCAATTTTCTTAATATTGGATGTACAGGATCGGTTAAATTAGAAAAGTTGCTCCTAAATTTGAGAATTATTAGATGGCATTTTCAGATTTAACATTTATTGTCAAATTTGTAGGATATTTTAAAATGATTGAAAATTTAATTAATTAATTTTCAATTATACATTATACATACATATATACTTAACAACTGAAGAGAGAAATAATATAGAAATGGTATCTGGTAGTAATTTTTACGTAAAATTTAATTATCTTAGATAAAAATTCATGGCACACTTAATTATCAAGATATAACATAAAATTGTTACGAAAATATGTATAATTGCAAAATTTCGGCAGTTTTCAATTTTTAGTTTCTTATACGTAGTATAAGGAAGTATTGTGATGATGAAAATTTTCGACCTCGAGATTCTTGCAGATGACCACGTTTTGAAGTCCCCTGATACCGAAAAAGTGGTTTTTAAAAAAATGTCTGTGTGTGTGTGTGTGTGTGTGTCTGTCTGTCTGTGTGTGACCACGATAGCGGTCAAACCGCTGTAGATATCAATTCCAAATTATGTATTTACGTGTATAATCTCCCTCTTGAGATCTGATTAGTTTTTCAGTAAAATGGGTAGACCGGAAGTAGCAGTTTACTTCAGTGAAAAATTCGAATTTTGCTAATATTTCGTCAATTACTAAGTTTAAACAAATTTAAAAAGAATTGAAATATACTCAAAATTAAATTTGAGACAAATTATCTTAAAGAGGTTTTTCGAAATTCCAACCGAAAGTAGGTCTTTTACTCTTATAGAAAATCAGTTTTTTGCGAATATCTCGCAAGTCATGCTTTCTAGGCAGGTACATTACGAGTATAAAAGTATTTAAATTATAATTTTAAATATCTTTTGTATAAAAAAAATTTCAAAATTCGGACCGGAAGTACCACTTTTACTCTTACCGAATAGCGATTTTTTGCAGATATGTCATAAATTATGCATTTTATATATATTTATTAAGAGTACAAAAGTATTTAGAGTTGAATTTGCAATATTTTTTGTATACATGAAATTTCAAAATTCGGACCGGAAGTGGCACTTTTACTCTTAGCGAGTAGCACTTTTTTTCGAATATCTTGCAAAGTATGCATTCTATAGCGATTTATTAAGAGAATGAAAGTACTTAGAATAGGATTTTGAATAAGTTTTGTATAAAAAAAAATCTTAAAATTGTATAATTTGAAACGCTCATACGTATAAGAAAGTCGTGTGGTGGCCACACCTCATTTTTTTAAAGTATCTTCAAACGTTGACAATAAATGATAAACTGAAAATACCATCAAATACTCTTCAAATTTTTAACAAATTTGCTACTTTAACTGATCCTGAATTTTCAATATTAAGAAAGTTACCCATATAGGGAGATAGAAAATGGGCACCTGTATACATATATAGAAGTACATACCGTTTGACTGAAATAAAAGTAGATATAGGGAAACACAAACACGCACACATGTGCATGCAAACATGAAATGGAGGGGTACGATAGTAGGGGGAGTACAGATGAGTTCATATCGGGCGTGATATCGGGACACCGGGGTACCGAGGCTTTAGTGCACAACGTGTCTTTTAGTATGCAATGAATTAACACAACCTTCTGTACGAAATTGTTTCACAATCTTATGGATAGCTGGCACAGAGGGAGGTGGACGATTTTCATACGCCGCAACAAATAAATTTTGCACGTCTTTGTACGAATTATCCTTGGCATACCATAACACAATCTGTATTTTTTCCTCGACAGTTAAGGGCATTTTATTTTAATATTTGCGAGTCTGCTCAGATACAATGTATGTACGTTCACGCTCTAAAGTTACGGAAAGAATGCCATGTCTGCGCGCGCTCTCGATCTCCCCACACCACCGGTCTTATACATAGGTACATGTTTATGTGTGTGTATTTGAAGATGCATATTAACTTTTAACTACGACAATCTGTATATGAATTATACCATTGCAAATAGTACAGTACCATAAAGAGCGTCATGTATATCCAAACCAGTCATAGATACAGTAGTCAGTGGCAAGACGTTTTTTCTTCAATGACTTATTAAATCTTAACTGCAATTTTTCACGGTCACTTTTCAAAAATGACTGGTTCACTTCCTATTTCCAACTATTTATAGAAATATACATATTTGTTCAGATTTCAGCGAGTTAGATATTAGCCCAATGTGACATAGTTACGGTAATTTCTACTTCTGAAGCTATGCATGTTCGTTCTTTTAAATATATTAATGTACTTAGTATTAAGTTAATGTATTTATCTGTAATAAGTCAATTACTAATTTCCTAGCATTGAGTAGGTTCGATGCTTAAAGTAAAAATCAATAAGAATTTATACTATTAGAATAGTATGTTAGTAAACTATTCCAAAGAGAAAAAAATATTAGAAATACCGACATTAGATTATTTTGAAATAAATTACAGTCATCAAAAAATGTTTGTATACTTAAGCAACTCTTATGAAAAAATATGCTTGTAAAAACGCTTTCTGTTTAAGTCAATTGCACAATCTTGAAATGCCGTATTTACATATACAAAATATTTTTTCTGGACATGATTTGCATTCAAGAACAATAGATATTGGTCCATTAACTTTTCAAGATAACCAAAATGTCGAGATCTTAGTTTATATAAAATCGTTCGTTTTCTTTTCTTTTTTCAAGGCAACTATTCAGTAGAATGATAAGCTGTGACGTAAAAACAATGTTTGATCTGATAAAATATGCTGTAAACATACATACGTCACAATGCATATTAGGCAGAACAGTTATTCAGCAGATATCTTTATTTGAATGTATAATTTCAACTTTCAACAGTTTTATATTCCTATTTGGTTCTATCTTGTTTATAGTCAAATTCCACAGTGATACACTTGCATACATGTCACAGACTATCTCGAGTTGTACCTGCCAAAACAAAAATGATAAATATCTAAACGAAAAATAATGAATATCTTTTTGATTGTAGCGATATGTTTTAATGTGTATTTCACAAGTAAGAAAGTAGATAAGTAATTATGTGTTCAAGTGCAGACAAAAGTAAACTTATATATAGGTGAAAGATTGTAACTTACGATTATATTACAATTCTATTAACTCGAAGTAATGCTAGAAGTATAGAAAGAAGTACTACAGGTATAATTTTAGAGCTTATTTCAAAAAAAAGTCTGTTGCCATGAGATTTGGTGACCTTGGTGGTTGGAGTATTTTATTCCTACAGTACTTGTAGCAGCGATTTTTTCTATTCTCACAACTTATGCTTCCGATTTCCTCTTTTGGAGTTGCCGAAGACCCTCTGTTTGTCAACTATCATACTCATATTCCATTTCCCTACTTTTCAAAAAATTATTCTAGGTGTAAATGGAAAAAATCTTGATGGTTTTCAATTTACCAAAATGTCTTCTACAAGAAATTTCTAGTTTGGGTTTGTTACCACTATTTTAAAAGATTTCCACTCTTTACTTTCGCTTGTTTCCATTTTGCACTCAACATTTCCATCTTTCATCACTTTTCTGAAGTCAGCTGTTACAAATACATTTTCCTCCAGCTATCAAATCCGGGTACTACTCACAAACGTACTTGCTTATCCGTATACTCTTTTGCCGTTAGGCGTCGAGGCGTTCTGCTTTGCAAAATTTTCTCCATCTTGTCCTATCTTTGCATATTTTGCGAGTATCGTTCCAGGTATTTCCCCGGTTCGACAGCAGCTGCGCTATTTCCTGATTCCATACTCTACCTGGTCTACCTGTGGTTCTCCTCTTGTTCCAGCTGGCCTTCCATATTTCTTTTACAGGGTTCGTGTTGCTCATTCGTGTGAGGTGCCCATACCAACTAAGTTGTTTTCCTTGGATTTTTTCTATTGCTGATATCACACATAGCTTTTCTCGTATCTTCTCTCTTTAAAAATCCCCATTTCAGTTGATCTTATTCTTGATTTCAGCTTCTTAGTCATTACCCATGACTCGCTACCGTAGCATAGTGTCGGCAGAAACATTGTCTTGTAAATGTTGGTCTTCGTTTCCGTGCTGACCTCTCTCTTACTTAAAAATATGTACTTCAGTGCATGATAAAAACGGTTCACAATTTTTATTCAATTATTCACATCTGCTTCTATATCTCCTTTGGATTATGGTTCCAAGATGTTTTATACACTTTTTTCTCACAAACGTATTTGAGACAATCTCCATCTGTTCGACATGCCTTAACTACTTGTTTTACAAGACCATAGTAACATAGTATGAGACGGTGGAAGAAAAATCGTCTTCATTTTTGGCTATTCGTTCCTTATATATTTTTTTTTGTTCTAGCTGCCCTATTCACAAAGAACAAACATGAATGTCAAGAGATCAAACTGTACGTAATGGAACTATTAAATTACTTTTCCAGAAATCAGCATTAGACAAACTATAAAAGTCAATTTTTCATCAGATACCTTTGTACCAGTTCTTTCAAAAATCCTTAAACAACTACAACTCCGTAAACATATCATGTTGCTAATAAATCAATCAGATTTCAGAAGTATGTACTCCGGATTATTGACTGCAAGAAACTTGACACCAGCGGAAATTCACATTCAGATTTGTGGAGTTTAAGAAAATCATGCTATCAGTGACAACAACGTTCCAAAATGGGTGAGAATATTCAAGAACAGGCGGGTTAATGAGCAAGATGAGCCAAGCCCTGGCCGATCATCTATGATTTCTGAAGATATGGTTCGTGATGTAAGATGTGAACAACAAAATTCGAGAGGTCTAACGATTTCAAAGTTATCGATTGTTCTTTTTACAGATTTCATGGTCAGTATTGTGCATCATTACATCCGAGAAAATTAAAATATTGAAAACTGGTTTGGCAGTGTGTTCCAAAACTAACGATCACAAAGCAAAAGGATTGGACTGCGCTTTATCGTTTTTGACTCGATAAGAGGATGCATTTTTTGACGACATCGTTGCAGGAGATGAGATTTGTGAGTATCACATAACTCCTGAGTCCAAGCACTAGTCAATGGAATGGCGACACACACCGTCGCCAACCAAATTGAACGCCAAACAGATAATATCTGCACTAAAGACAATGGCAACTGTAGTTTGGGATAGGCAAGGGATTTCGTTAGTGGATTTTATGCGGAGAGACATAATAATTGATTCTAATGGTTAATGTGAGACATTGAAAAAACTCTGGCGTGTCATACACAATTAAGCGGCATATCCTACTGCCCTCCTGTGTGATGGTGCTCCGTGACAATGGAAGGCCAAATGTTTTTGCACAAACACAAGGTCTAATGAGGTTTTTCGGATGGGAATACTTGGAACACCCGTCTTACAGTCCAGACTCATTGACTTTCACTTTTTTCGGTACTTAAAGGAGTTTCTTGGTGGCCATAGGTTCGACGACGACACAGAAGTGAAAAATGCATTCATGGATTGGGCTTCTTCACTGGCGGTAGATTTCTTTGACATTGGTATCAAAAGCTTATTGAATGGTATGATAAATGTTTGAATAAAAATAGAAATTATGTAGCCAAGTAAATAAAAGTATATATTTTGCAGTACTTTTCTTTTTATGCAAAAATGGACTGTTAGAAATGCATCATGGGCATTTCTAACAGTAACAAAATATAAATCACAATTATATATGTGATGTTTACCGTTCGAGAATTGCGTGTATTTGTTATACTCATTAAAATGCAAGCACTCTATTATGTATGAATATATTTGTTTATAATATACAGCTGGGCTGGAGAAATCCAATATATGTGCGATGTTATTTTTCTCTTTAGTCAATTCTACAGATACGATATTAAATACACACATATTCAAGTATACTGTTGCTTTTAATATCTTGTTTAATACCTATTCCCTATATGGACCTTATTTAAAATATGTATTCAACCTGTACAGAATAGTCGATCATGTCTGTATATACAGAATTAAATAACACTGATTTGAACCGTACTGAAGCCAGTATAAAAAAGAAATTTAGGTCAAGCTATATAGTCAACAATTTCCTCACCACATACGAAATTCATATCTCTAAGCTTATTTTTAGAAAAAATTATTATAAAATCATGTTTGTCAACTGAGAAGCAATCATTCGATTGTCAGTTTCGTAGAAAATATCGTTGCTTCACCATATCGTGTTCAAATGAAAAACATAAAGTTGACAAAATTATATCAAAAAATGACAATAGCTCAGTAATGGTCACTTTTAAAATAACAACGCCTTACACGTTTTTGGTGCGAAATTTAGGAAGCAGTTTAAAAATTAAGAGATATATTGGATGTTCCATTTGAAAAAATTGACTTGTTGACAAAAATGTGTCATGAAATTTTTATCCAGTTTTCTGCACAAGCAATTAGCAATTGGAAAAATATATTTGTATTAGGGGCTTTTATTATGAACAACTCTACCAAAAATGCTGTTTATCTAATACGTTGTTTTCGAGAAATATAATTCTTCAGATAAATGGTAATAAGTCGAAAACTTTAAACTTTAGACCTATACCATCTTCTTAGTTTTTGACAAACAATTATACGATGAATACAAAATGTAATAATTAAATAAAAATTAAATTTAAAAAACTATTATCATGTTTACATGCAAGTATAAGATTACCAATACGATGAAATAGCATTAATAACATGTAATTTTAAATTCATATTTTCTTATTAAAGTTTATGTAAAAACAACACTTATGACATTCTAATGTCCCATTTGATTTATATTAAATTCAAGTATAACATAAAATTGTATAACATAAAATTTGCTAAAATGCAATTGTCCGATCAGTAAATCAATTTATGTCCTTCGATATAAAAAAAAACTAGGATTACTTACTTACTTACTTAAAATTATCGTAAAGTGGAGGCTAACCTAACTTAATACTTCACAAATTAAAAAATGAGGTGTGGCCACCACACGACTTTCTTATACGTATGAGCGTTTCAAATTATAGAATTTAAAAAAAAAAATATACAAAAATTATTCATAATCCTAATTTAAGTAATTCTATTCTCTTAATAAAACTCTATAGAATGCATACTTTGCAAGATATTATAAAAAAAGTGCTAGTCACTAAGAGTAAAAGTGCTACTTCCGGTCTGAATTTTGAAATTTCATTTATACAAAAAACATTGCAAATCTAACTATAAATACTTTTGTACTCTTGATAAATATATACAAAATGCATAATTTACGACATATTTGCAAAAAATAGCTAATCGGTAAGAGTAAAAACGTTACTTCCGGTCCGAATTTCGAAACTTTTTTTATACAAAAGATATTTAAAATTATGTTTTACATACTTATGTACTCGTAAATATTCGCAAAAAACTGATTTTCGATAAGAGTAGAAGACCTACTTCCGGTAGGAATTTCGAAAAACTTTTCTAACACAATTTTTCTCAAATTTAATTTTGAGTATATTTGAATTTTTTATAAATTTGTGTAAACTTAGTAGTTGACGAAATATTTGCAAAATTCGATTTTCTCTCTGAAGTAAACTACTACTTCCGGTCTACCGATTTTACTGAAAAACTAATCAGATTTCCAAGAGGGAGATTATACACGTAAATACAAAATTTGGAATAGATATCTGCAGCGGTTTGACGGCTATCGTGGTCACACACAGAGAGACACACAGACATTTTTTAAAAACCATTTTTTTGGTATCAGGGGACTTCAAAACGTGGACATTTGCAAAAATCTCGAGGTCGAAAATTTTCGTCATCACAATACTTCCTTATACTACGTATAAGAAAGTAAAAACCCAACATTATTAACAAGTCCTTAACGACAAGCATTAATACACTTTTACAAAACTAAACTAAAATATCATGAGAAAATTGATTACAACAAGATGCTGTTAAAATAATTGTTATGTCTACGAGCAAAGTATCAAGTGCTGAGGAAGTCATAGCCGGCAGGCCTTTTGTTTAATTAAATAGGTAATGAAGGTGTGAGTTATAGGTGAATAAGATTTTAACCAAGTAGGCTTGACAACTTCAACTGAGCGACCGGCATTAAGTGTTTGCATACAATCACTATTTGGAAAAATTAAATTATAATTAGGTATATTGTATATCTGATTTACGTTCTACATGTGTAATTAATTGTCTGATATATTTGCAATAAATTACACTTCTTGTATGATATTATCTAATATATTTGATAATAATTAATGCGAACATTCATATATCTACCATTATAAATTGATTCGAGACACTAATTTATTTGAATTCGTTCCTCTTGTACTTTAATGACCCCTGTGATTAATAATCTATTTTTGGAAACGCGGAAAAAGTGGTTTATTACGCAATCATTTCATTTACTTTTGGGGTTAATAATCTGCAACAAAACGAATTTTGCATTCGTCGGCATTAATGTGATTACACGCTTAATCAAATATATACATTAATATTTATTATTCACGGTTATTAATATGATTATATATACATAAACTGTCGTGAATCTATTAAAAAATTGGTATGTATGGGTTGCAATCTTATTGAAATAAATCGAAATTTGGATGACAGTTGTCAACATTATCTGCTGGAATGGACGAAATATCATAAAAGTAAATATAAAGTATCACTGCTCTGTTAGAAATAACAGACATCGTCATAGCTAGGGACAGAAATATTGTTACCATCTTAACACTTTTGGATTTCAGTAAGGCGTTCGATACAGTCTGTCATAAAACCCTCTTAGCTTTAATTAATTTCTTCGAATTGTCTAGGTTTGCTCTCCCATTTATGGAAAGTTATCTGACCGCAGGGTTCAATACTGGGACCTCTGCTATTTACATTGTACCCATCTCTGTATGAGGAAATGTCGTATATATATGTACGCGACTGATACCCAAATATACCATTCATTCGACTTGAATGAGTACAGACAAGCTATACAGGATATTAATAAGGACCTAGATGACATTGCTGAATTTGCTCGTTAGCACTCATTATTGATAAATCCTGTAACATTGATTTTCGGCAGACACAGTCAGGTCGATAAATTGAAGACAGATATTAGGTTGTAGATATTTAATGATATTATACCAGTCAAAGACGAAGCTAAAAGTTTGGGATTGTTTCTAGATAACTCATTCAGATATAATTCACTAATAAAAACCTAGAAATATTGTTTAAGACTAATGTTTGGAATACGGAAATTTGACAGAGTCTCGCACAAACTGTCCAAGTTGAAATGGCTCAATATGGATAACCGCAGACTCTTGCAATCTGCTAAATTTTGTTTCGGAGTAATTAATACCAAGCAGCCTGCATATAATCTAATTTCATTTCGCACTGATATACACAACTTAAACTTGAGATTTTCTCGAACTGCTAATACGCCGTCCGCGCGTAGGACAGCGTTGTGTGAACGTGGTTTTCATACCAGGTTGCCAGGGTTTTGCACCTTTGCTGTACGGTACGGGGCATACTTATTTGATGTTCAAGATAATTAATTTCTCATTAATCACTTTTTATTTTCCAATATTGGATGGATATTGATTTGATTGTACAAATGTATAAATTTCGAGTACGATACGTCATTCTTTTTTTAATTTGCTTATGTTGCACATCACATTAGATTAAGTTAGGTTATGTTAGTAATAGGCAAGCATATTATTCTATTCTTCTTTATTCATTGTATTATTTCAGGGTGATAGTGGAAGATCACAGGGTTATAGTTCAACCTTGAACTATAACCCTGTGATTTATTAATTCTAAATTAATATCTGTCTCTGGAATATATTGTTGCGAGGACTGAAAATAAAACATACATTATTAATTATTATTATAAACTGTTAGTAGGTATAGTTATTACTTAGTCAAAATTTGGTATTATTTAGTAATACCTCTACAGTATTATTCAGTCCGCTGATACCGAAAAAGTAGTTTTAAAAAATTTCTCTCTCTCTCTGTGTGTGTGTGTGACCACGATAGCGGTCAAACGGCTATCATCTCCAGATTTTATATTTACGAGTATAATACCCCTCTTGAGATCTGTTTAGGTTTTCAGTAAAATTGGTAGACCGGAAGTAGAAATAGTAGTTTACTTCAGTGCAAAAATCGAATTTTGCTAATACTTATGCAAAAGTTTTTAGAAATTCCTACCGGCTGGTTTTTTACTCCTATCGAAAATCAGTTTTTTGCGAATATCTTTCAAGTCATGCTTTCTAGGCAGGTACATCACGAGTATGTATTTAAAGCCTTATTAAAGGTTCTTGAGACTTTGCTGCTTGTACTAATACTGTATCGTAGAGGCGAAATATTACTTATTTAATTTACCTGCTTATTACGTGTGAATAACATAAAATGATGTGTTATTATTTTTATTATACCAGTAATAAAGATATTATTAAGATGTGTAGGCACACGTTTGTACAACTGTTCGCATTTAGTAGATGCTATAAAATTGTGTAAAAATAGATTCTATTTACGGTTGTAATAGAAAAATGAGTCAATTTTGCAAAAGCAAAATGGGCAACATCAGACAGCTTCCAAATTCTCACCGTTCTTCAAGAAATAGTTTCATTATTTCTGAAATTGTTTAGAATTACGAAATGCCTGTAAATATTAACTTTTAACAGGAAACAATGTGCAAACGATAATTTCATATTTTCGCTGGTTTTAAAGCATTACAATTTGCATATATTAAGATATAATTAAACATGATACACGCCATATGGCTGTTTGTCTTGTGACTGATTGTCTTTTTCCGCATCCTGTGTTTATAGATATCCCAATCATTACCATTATTCTGCTGATTTAATAGATATTCTCGGAGTTTCCAGTGTGTAGTGCTTTGCACACATTCTTTCCTTATATACCCACATTGTATTCGTAATAATTTACAAATTTAAAGCGCGGTCGAGTTGAAAATCAAATATAAACAAAACACAGTTGTGTAACAATTCCTGACTATTAAACACTCTCGCCGGAAATGTACCGTTCCGTATGGTTTGGGCGGAAAATTAATTAAACGGAACGATTATTATCAGTTTGTTCTCTTTTTAATCCTTTCATAACTAATTGTAGGCCACATAAATAATATGACAATTAACATTTTGACCGATGCTAATGTAACAAACCACATGAACTTAATTGACTGTAAATTGATATTTAAATCCATATCCATAGTTTTCCTGATACTATCAGATTCACGAGATATGTTTTTCATGTGTGTATTACGTATAAAAAACAATGATATTTTGTCTAGACGTGATTTAAATTCATGGTCAGGTAACACACAACTACAGTGAAATTTAGTTCTGTGTAGATTTAGTACAATTAACTTCAACATTTTATGGGAGAAATATTAAAAAGTGAAATTAACATTATAATAAGAATAATATAATAATTTTATATAAATACAGTGGAAAGTGATCCTTACTTCTTACCTATTATCATGCGTTTATGATTAACGTTGTAGGTATGCGAAATATTAAACAATTATTATGATTTATTAATCCAAAAGACATAAAGCATTTACATGACAAAATATGAAGTACGGCTTCTTATGTTTGTGTTTAAAGTTACTTCGCGTCTTCTAATAATTTGAACCATTTGTACATAATATTTTGCAATATATATTAAAGACCTATTTAATGCCGAAATAATTATTATATATTATTAAATATTAGGTAGTTTTAATGACACACTACCACTAATATATCAATCCAGGCCGAATTTTCAAGTTTTTGGTGTCATATTTATAGAACCGTTCAAAAATATTGTAGTATCACCCATTATTATTGAAACTTTGCAGAATATTTTGTATTTTTTATTTCTAACTATATAAAATACCTTGGACATTAAGCATGTTGTACATACAATCAGTTTTGAGTTATACTCTGGTTTCTGCATATAGATGTTACTACATATGGTTCCAGTTTAGATGTAATAAGCTATTGTAGGTACTTGTGCTATTCGTTATTTTAGGATATCATGGATACAAAAAAGGCAGAAATATTATTTCCAAAATCTCGAATACGTTTAAGAATTAATAAATATGATCCAAAATGGGGATTTTTCAAATGTAGACGAAATTGGCACTGGAGATGGAGAAGATTAAATAGTACAATATGTCAATCCATCAGAAACTTTCATAAGCATACAAAAGCAATTGATGTACAAGAAAATCAGAGAATGGAACAAAGTTATGTAGAAGAGAAGATAAAGTGGATAATACTGATGACGTTACAGAGGTGCTTTATTCTGTACTTCAATTTGAATGATCTATTTGGGGGGCCACTTTGAAAAAATGGTTCTTATGCCAACATTGTCTTTCAAGTAATTATTGGCTGGGTACGGGAATTTCCTAGATTGCGTATGTACTAACAGTATATTTTGGGGATGGATGCCTTTCTTTTCAAGGTGGTTGTTATTTAATACCTTGCTAAACGGAGTTGGACTGGAAGAAGCACATAAATTACACTATGACAATAAATTTTCCTCATATTCACTCTTAAATGGGAATCGTTACGCAAAAGGCTACCAACCCACAATTTGAATAAAACTCAGTTGAATATACCACAAGATATTATACACTGGAGTCTTTGACCTGCAGAAACCTATTACCAAATACACAAAACCACCCTCTATTTTAAGATTTTTTAAATGCTTAGTACTTGTTCGGCCAAAATAATGGGTAACCAGGATTTTTATGTTGACAATGATTAATGACAGATACCAGTTTTTATACTTAGGTATTTTAACTTTTGTTTTGCCAAAGCACTGATTTTACAATTTGCAGAATGCATCCAAACCACAAAAAATATTAAAAATAAAGTGTATACATTGACTATTTTATGCAAATGAAATAAATATTATATCCAGAGAATACAAGTTATTTCCACATTCGCTTTAATTTAAATTTAAACCACAGACCTTTCTTTACATGTTTCTCAGTTCTCGATCCGTGACGGCTGGTAGGTTTCTGCATAACTATGCCCAAATATTCTGATCCAAAAAAAATTGCTGTCGATGCCTTTACATTAAATAGATTTTACAAACCATCAAATCAATATCAGATCTCTACAGAAGTTTCATAAAGTCACAAAAATAGACTTTGAAAGTGATTATGCATATGATGGATATTGCTTTAGTATCAAGTTTGATAGAGTACAAAAATGTGACCAATATAATATTCTGAAAAAGATGTATGAACGTGCTTTCTATCAGATTGAAAGGTAAGCCACCTTCATCACCTATTATTTGTTCCTCTACATATTGCTGTGACTCTTGCAATTTGAGATTTATCTAAAATTAATTTAAATTATTCAATCAATAAGTAAGTAAGAATCAAGCATACATCCTAGTGCTAGGCCTTATGCTAGACTAAGATTCAATAAAATTGTCTGCTAAATTGTAGGTTAGGCAATTTTACATTTAACTAGCTCAATTTAGAATGACTAAAGAAAATGTTCTCTCAGGGGCAGAAAATATAAATAAACTCTCCAATCAATTTGAATGCTCTTTAATTATCACCAGGTCAAGTAAAGAAAATAAAATGCAAAAAATAAATCTTATCATATAGTTTATTAAAAGAAAGTATTAAAGAAAGAAAAATTTTAAATTACACAAATATATTCACAAAAATTTAAATATTTCAAAACATCATATAAAATCATACATGTCATGATCAAATAGTCAAAACAATAAACAAATTATCATTAATGAAAGAATAACATCAAGTCCAAATTTATATTTTTAAAATAAACGTGATTATCATGATTTATATTCGTCAAAGATACATGTAAACAATCAACATCTTTAATAAAATAAAATTTATTGCATATTGTGAATTGTACTGGAATATGAATAACAAAAATTACGCGATTTATTATTTACAAGAATATAAACATTAAGGAAATGGCTTTACCCTAATTAGTCCTGCCTAGCGCCTTTGCTCGCTCCCAAGACAGTACCATCAGAAAGCAAATTCACACTGGTAGGTACCCCAAAGTTCCACCCTACGAGTATGCTTTTCAACTCGTTGGACACAACCCGAACATACACCACCATGTGCTCACCCCTTAAGGTATATATATAAATTTAAAATTAATAATAAAAAAAAATGTCTTTGTGCATTTAACTAATTAACTCAGCCCTGATTAGTTCTGCCTGGCGCCTTTGCTCGCTCCCAAAACAGTACCACCAAGACTAATTCGTGTTTTAAGGATTCACCAGGACTCCATGCTATGAATTAAACAACTACTTAATTCATCGCACACATCCCTGATCTATTACCCAACACGTTAATATCAAATACACAAACACTATAAAATATACTTGATATACGTATATAAAAAAAAAATATAATAAAATAAAACTTTACCTCACTCTGAGATTCCAATACAAAACACCACTCAAGAAAATTTTGTACAACACTATATACACATTTATAACAAACATTATTAAATCACCTTAATTCTTCGTACAGCGCTTCAAACTCATCCATCTCAAATATATATCTCAAAGAAAATCTCGATCACCGTTCAATTACTCTATATACACATAAAACAAAATTATTAACCACAAATCTTCTAATTTGGTAAATAAAATAGTAAAGAAAATGTTTATTAAAACACCAAGTGTTTATATATAAAAAAAATTATTATGCTATTTAATTTGATCGTTACAGACACTAAAATGCTTTATCATAATGCATGGTGTAATAACCCTACATATAAAACAAAACATTCTAGAAAAATAAAAAAAAATTCAAAGTTCCAATTCAATAAAACTGTTCCGAACATAAATAATTATTTTCAAAAATAATTATAAGTCTCGATGTAAATTAAACTCCAAATTAAAAACGATATCTAATTTATAAAATTATTCTAAGTTCCATTTCAGTTGGAAAATTCTATAAGTACAGTAAAATTATTACGGAAAATATTACATGTTCTAATTCTTGTTGAAAAATTTATAAGTGTCGTAAAATCTCTTTGAAAATTATTCTAAGTTCAAATTCATGAATAAATTTCTAAGTTAATATAACATTTAAAAGGAAGAAGAGGTTTCCACCTACTTCAGACTCTTCCGGTTAGCGGTTTTCACCAGCTGGGAAGTGAAGTGCTTTCCTATCCGTCTACCCTTATATGCATATTTTTCTTTACAAAAACATACGGTTAGCTTCGGCAGATACCGATACCACCTCCAGAAATACATAGCTGCAGTGCTGCACCACCCAGGAAAGCAGTGCATTAGTAATCTTTCAAAAAGGTAAACAAATATGTAAATATCAACTTGTTTACATATTCATGACTCGTCTAATGCATCTAGCGAAGAATATTGTTTTCGCCGGGCCAAACGGTCGATCTCTCCCAGTCACAGTATTCTTCGTGCGGGAAACACTTTCTTGTCATAATTCACGTAATATTTTATGCTTATTCTAATATTATAGTTTTTATAAAAATTATAATATTATTCTTATATTATTTTACGTAAATCAAAATAAAATTTGCCAGAATATTAACTTAATGAATATGTATATACACATCATGATGACATAAATAAAATAATAATTAAGTAAATTACATCTCGAAGTGATCTTGATTATGCCTATTTATAATTTACCACCAAACTCAAGGTCACTGCAATATGAACATGGAGAAAAAAGAAGAAATTCATTTCGATACATTCGATCATCTTCCTCAATTTTATGAAACAAAAAAAGCGACTAGATGTAAGCTAGTTGACTGCAAATGACGTACCCAAGCATTTTGTGTAAAATGCAAAGTCCATTTATGCCTGATTAAAGGGTCAAATTGTTTTGCAGCATTATATAACAATTGCAAAAAGAAAAAAATAGTTGTAGGTTTTGTTATACATTATGCCGTACGTACCTCTTTCCTTTTTTATTTTATTATCTTATTTCACATTTTTAAATAAAGTTTTGAGTACATTTATTTTTATTCTTCCGCAAAAAAAGTCAGTTCTGCAAGGGTTAAGAGAAAATTTACAAGTGCACGACTTAATTGGAAACAAATTGTTTGCATCTCAATACATAGTTAGCAATAACAATCCATGACGTAAATTGGTCCTCGAAAAAGTAACAGAAACAAGGAACGTGAAAGAGGAATGAAAGGAAATCATAGGAAGAAAATCATTTAAGCATGATAGGAAATTGGGTAACTAATGATGCCACTGCATAATATCCATATAAAGATCATGCACTTGAGATAAGAGATTGTAGTTAATACCACGTTCAGAATAAATATGTATATTCTTTAAAAAAATACTTGGAAAAATCATCACCGCAATCTCTCAAAATCACATTCTAATTTACTAACTATCAAACTGGAATAAAGTATTTTCAGAAGCCATGACTTCATAAAAAACCTTATGGCAACACAGGCGTACATGGTGGTATTGAGCACTATATCTTCAAATCAACTGCATATGCAAGTGCAGTGCATGTTAATGAATTAAACAAATCTTTAATGAATGGAAACATTAATAGAGGCGCCAAATTTGAACCCTGTGGCACTCCGGAATTATACAGTTCGTCAAATAACTTAATAATAGAAATGTAAATAATTACATTTTTATTTCCTATCATAAGCCTTATTTAATATCCAAAGGATGTGTTTTTTAAAAATATTTTAAGATTTTCTTATTTACTTGAGTATTTTCATATTTCTTCCAAAGTAGAGTTCATTTTTAAATAATTGTTTTTATCTTAATATTTGTTTATTTAAATCCTTTATAATACGTAAAGTTTAATTAACTTCGCATACAGCCAATCAGCTGGAAGCAATGGAGAACGATTTATATAGGTACAGCTCACAGACTGAGACCTGGCCGATGAGATGCCCCTCCCACAAGGTGCGCAGTGAATTCTTATAATATTAGGATAAGCACGAGCAGTTTGGAAAAATTGTCAAGCGCTACACATATATGTATCTCTTTTCAGTATATTACAATTTCTTATCTGTATTTACTCGTTCGTCCGGCTAATGTATGCAATGATGAACAAATGTTATCATTTCTTTTCTCCGAATACTTTCTCTGTCATGCACTGACCTATAAATCTGCGCGACTTATAGGTCGAGGCTCCTCCCATCTGCCAAGACTCAGTTTGTGTACTGTACATATGAATCATAGCTTCAGTTATTTTGAAAATTGTTGCAGCTATTTTCTAAAAAAATATTGAAGTTATTTACTTACTATACGAAATATTACACAATCTGTTTTCATGTTTGTGTATATATTTCCTATTTAATAACCTTATAATAAATTGTATCATAATAAAATACATTATAACAAAAACAGGAAATAATATTTGAACAATAAAATAGAAGAAGCTGAAGGTAATTTTCAACAAAGAGTTTTAATAGTATAAACATTCAGGAAATCAACTTTTCTTTAGTACTCCTAGGATGTGTTTCTAAACATCATTCACATATTCTAAATGCATACGAGATAAGAATTATCAATCAAAAAAAGATGTTAATTTTTATTCAAATACTATAATACACATTAAAATAAACCAGTCGAACAATAAAGAAAAATACTTAATATAAACAAATTCAATGTTAATTTATGTATTTATCGTGTTAGCAAATAATTTTATTTTTTATGTTAGTAATATTCAATAAAGTGTTTGTTGTATTATTTAACTTAACATTTAGTAGGTACCCATTATGTTTCAAATAATTCTTTTTAAGCTGAATATTTTTTTTTTACATATCCCCTACTAAGTAATGATGCTTGCAGCTGCCACAGCAGTACTTTTCTGTTAAGATTTATTATTATATTGTTGTTTGGACATTAAATATTTATCATATTCTTTGGCTTGCACTAAATTTTAAAATTATACATACTTTTCTCGTTGGACTGTTATTTATATATCCCTGATGACATTGGCTTAACTTCTTATCTATTTATCACTTTAATTTTGTTGGAAAATTCTCCAGGCAATAACAAATGTTGAGCAAACAACAAAGAAACATAACGTATATATTACAATAGATAGTGTAACTTAGAACGTGTTTTTATATTTTGAAATCTCAACGGCATACGTCACATAAAAAAATAGCACTTGCAAACAAACTTTAACGAAACTTGTTTTCCAAAATTTTTGTAGATTAACAGATAACGTCGTCACCTCTATTCCATTATGACTTCATTTAAACCTAAAGACAAGGATCAAATAATGCCAACATTCTCAATTGCCTTGCGTGGTTGCTTGATGTATCACCACAAAATGTATCTGGGATATGATAGGTTAAAGAGTTGGTATAGTACCTCACCCTTCAATAAACTTATAACAGCTAGGTTGTTTTGCACTTATTTCATAAAATTCATGGAGTTCTAATTTGTATATTATATTTATGAGGAACGTATTCTGAATGTAAACATAATTTTAAAAAAAACTTTTATTTTTATTAATGTGACATCGACATCACATACATATAATTTTAATAGCAGCCTTCATGTAATAAAGTTTTATTGTTTTCAAATTACTGCGTATGGAATTAATGTCAATGCATATATTGAAAACAGTGATTTTATGTTTATCCTCGAGCATATATCATTAAACTTATTACCAAGCGCTAAACAGTAATTAACATCTTGGATATGCAAATATGGTGGTCGATTATGGCTTCCCAAATGGGAGTCTTATAGCAGATGCTGAAAAATATTGTTAATAGAGAATTCAAGATAAACATGTGTTTGTCCGAGTTGAAAATATTTTTCATTTAGTATTTAAAATTCCCAGCCTTTTGTCGGATCGTCCCTTTTTGGTCGACCAAGGTCTGTGGTCTAATCATATAGAAACATCACGTCAAAAAACACACCGAACTATGAAATAATTAAATCGGGCGAACTTATGAGCCAGTGAAAATCGTTGTAGTAAGAGATAACTTGACGGAAAACGCTTGCCTCAGAATACCACACTGTTGCTCATGCTAAGCGCGCAATTGAACCACCTTGCTATAGAATCACATGTTCCTCAAACGTAATTCACTAATTGGCGACAACAAGAAGTCCTTGATCATGATTATCTAGTACTCAACAGTTACAGTAACACTATTGCTGATACAGCCCTCTTAAAAGTATGGACCAATGGCTTCTGTTGCGTAGATTCTACACTAAACAGTAATCTTCAGTGTAAATCCATGACACTCAAAGTATAACTTTTGTACATGGTTTAATGTCTACGCATATAACTTATTCACATTTTGAAGATAATTTTGTAAATGCAAATGTTAATTGATCTTGCTACATGTTTCTTTAAAAAAAAATGCTTCACATAGTTAATAATATGCACATTCCATATAATAAGCAAAATAACATTTCATGGATTTTCATAGATAAAAAACAAGCGCGTGAGAACTTGCATTTTTATTTTTATTTACTGCAGCACATGTCAGAAGCTGTTACCTTAAAAGTAGCTATAAATTGTGCAATTACCAAAAGGTGTTGAATTTTAGCAATCAATAAAATAAGTTAAACCAATACATTTGATAGGTAGACATCATAACAGAAAATTTAAAATTGTAAGTTATTTTCATTTTTAATGAATTCTATTATCACTGTCCTGCATTTTGCATTTTATTTACCGAGTTTCAAACACCAATGTAAACTTTAAGTCAATTGTATATTTAAACACAATTTTAATGGAATGGAAAGTAATATAATCTAATTGCTAGTCTGTGATCTGTACAATAATTGGTTTGGTTTATAAAATGCCCGTAAAAATATGTAGTAGCAAACTGTTTTATCGATTGAACTATATAATAGTACTGGAAAGAGTACGCAAATGTAAAGACTGGCCGAAATCTGAGATGACTGTGTTAAAACGGGCACGTTGCATTTGTATCATATTAGCGTTTGAGTTTGACTGGAATAATGATAGGCCCCTCCACGAGCAGCTCCACTCGTCACTCTCTTAAAACGAGCGCGCTGCTCTGCGTTTGTATCATTTAAGCATTTATGTGGAATAAAAATAGACATTCCCACCACGAGCAGCTGCAATCGTCTAGCACTCGAGCAGTGGTGCGAGGTCTACCGAGTTTTCGGTAGGTCTACCGATTTTTACTTTGATTTACCGGTCTACCGATTTCAGTTCTTAAATCGACTTTTCTAATGTGTGCAGAACTGAAATCGGTAGGCCGGTAAATCAAAGTAAAAATTGCTAAATCTACCGAAAAATCGGTAGACTTGGTACCAATGCAGTCGAGCCTCATTTACGAAGAATAGCGTTCGCGTTCCAGTAGTATTATATAAGTCAATGGTTTTATCAAATAGAAACATATGAATGAACGTAAGCGGAACTTGTAGGATGTTGCTGTACAGTATTTTATCCAATAAAATACCGAGGTTGTAGGTGGCGAGTCTGACTGTAACATCGATACAGATCAGACACAGCGATGGACGGAGATGAATACGATACCGACTGCTCGCAATCATCAATATTATCTAATGCAAGCGAACGCTCATGCATATACAATGAGTACCGCAACAATTATGAAAATATGGACCCCCACGATAAGCTATCCTGGGAGCTACATCAAGCCACAACGGATTAGGGGCACATTTTAAAAATATTTTGTATTATACAGAGTGTTCCATAACTTGGTGACTAACCATAGTTATAGTTTTTTAAATGGAACATCCTATATATTATTGCATTTTCGAATTCCCCGTATAATTTTTAGTCAAAAAGTTATAAGATAGTATAGGCCTGAAGTGTAAAGTTTTTGACTTATCCCATTTTTCTGAAAAATTCAATGTTTGTATAAAATTATATTTCCCGAAAACGAAGTATTAGATGGACAAAATTTTTTGCAATATTGTTTACAATAAGAGGTCCTAATAGAAACATGTTATATTTTTTTTATAGTTACTAACTGCATGTGCAGGAAACTGAATTAAAATTAGATGACACGTTTTTGTATAAAAGTAATTTTTTTAATGGAACAGCCTGTATATTATTTCATTTTTGAAGTTCTTATTAAATTTCACATCAAAAACATGTAAGACGTTAATACTTTTAAAGTGACTATTCCTGAGCTATTGTCTCTTTTTGATACAATTTTGTCAGTACTATACTATATTAATTAAAACCTCAAAACTGACAAAATTATATCAAAAAGAGACAATAGCTCAGTAATAGTCACTTTTAAAGTATTAACGTCTTACATATTTTTGATGTGAAATTTAATAAGAAATTCAAAAATGAAATAATATACAGGCTGTTCCATTTGAAAAAATTGACTTTTTTGCAAAAACTAACAAAAGCATATCAAAAAACGACAATAACTCTGTAATACTCACTTTTAAAGTATTAACGTCTTACATGTTTCTGACATGAAATTTAATAAACAATTCAAAAATGAACTGATATACAGGGTGCTCCATTTAAAGAAAATGACTTTTATACAAAAACGTGTCATCTAACTTTAATCCAGTTTCCTGCACATGCAGTTAGTAACTGTAAAAAAATAAAACACGCTTCTATTAGGACCTCTTATTGTAAACAAAACTGCAAAAAATTTTGTCCATCTAATACGTCGTTTTCGAGAAATATAATTTTATACAAACGTTGAATTTTTCAGAAAAATGGGAATAAGTCAAAAACTTTACACTTTAGGCCTATACTATCTTTTTGACTAAAAATTATACGGGGAATTCAAAAATGCAATAATATATAGGGTGTTCCATTTGAAAACTATAACTATGGTTAGCCACCAAGTTATGGAACACTCTGTATAATACAAAATATTTTTAAAATGTGCTCCTAATGAATAGCTATCAAAAGGAAAAAGCCGTTTCGATATATCTTTACTCATAAAGGCATAATCGGCCTTACCCGCTTAGATGACTCATCCTGTATATGTTATATTACATATTATTGACATAATCCCTTAACAAATGTAAATCTGTTGAAGTAAAAATTAGAAAATTGGTTTCCTAAAAATTCACCAATAGTGTAGGGTTCTAAATTGACAAGCAGATTAACGTAGCCATTTTGAAGTTTTTGAAAATTATCATGCCTTTGATTTGTTGGGGAAGTATATTGATTAATTTTATGCTGAAATAGGACGGACCTTTTTCCAACATGTTGTCTATGCATTGGATAAACATATGTAATTTGAGATCGAATCTCGTAATCGTGATTAGATAGGAAATGATCAAATTTCTACATGTTTTTAAAATTAAACACTTTCAAAATATACAAGACATACAAAAATATACAAAACTGCGACAGTATGAAGTCTGACTGACCTGAATTTTCAACTACATGATTCTCTAAAGGAAAGCGAAAATTTACTCGAAAGATTTGCTTTTGAATTACGAAAACCCGGCCCGAATGTGGAGAATTTCCCCAAAAAAGTATACCATACTGAAATAAATACCCCATAGCAAATAGTCATTAGAACTTTTTTTCACAATAACCTTTTAGGACTTTTATGCAATAAACGACTCTATTTAACTTCTTTACTAATACATCAAGATACGGGCTCCAGTTCATATTTTCATCAAGAATTAATCCCAAAATTCTAAGATTATTATTTAAAATGAAAAGGTTGTTATCAATAGTTATACATATTACTCAATACTAAAATCGATTTTGTTGTTTTGAAAAGAACAATTGCAGTTTTGCCGGTGTTTAGAACTTCGTCGTTGTTTAATTTTGTGTAAAAGCTTCACAGTCTCATATTGTAAGGTAGAGAAACAACTATTAACAGGGAATTATCATGAGCGTAATTAATTAGATATTATATAACAGAGAACCAAGGACACTTTCTTAAGGCAAACCCCTTGTTGTCACTTTCAGATCTTATTTTACAATGTTTCCATTGGCAGCGACTTTTATTATTTGTTTTCTGTCCTGTAAATATGATTGTAACCACTTCAAGGCAGTGCCTCTAATGCCGCAACACTGTAGTTTCAGTAATAATAACTTACAATGACTAATGCAGTCGTAAGCTTTAGAGAAATCCAGAAACACTAGGAGTGTTTCTGGATTTCTCTAGGAGCGCCAAGTTATTAGGTATTCTCGAAATTATCTTTGAAAATACATATATTATTTATATTTTCAAGTAATGCTGTTTCGGTTGACTTTCCCTTCAGAAAACCATGTTGATTATTAAGGAACAGTTTATTTTTGCCATAGAAAGTTATAATTCCATCACTCATTACTCTTTCAAAGATTTTAGCAAACCATGAAAGTATTAATTACTAAAATATTAAGGTTTTTTTCACAAACTATGAAAATAAAGCCATTAATTTTAAAAAAAAGTATGTACCTACCCATGATAGACTTAATTTCAAATTTTGCCGAAATTCAATTTAGTACCTGAGAGCTACAAGAGATGAGTCTGACAGGGTTATAATATATAGAATTTACTTATCATCTGTTATGTATAAGTTATCTATGAACTAAACTTCAGACAATATTGAAAATTTAAAAATCCTCTTTTAAACAATTGTCATATTCGAAAATAATACCAATATTTTTCAGAAATAAATACGGATAGGGCCTAGCTTCACCTTATGTCAAATCGTCCTCGTACAATCACTGTAGTATATACTCTATATAAATAATCAATTGTCAATATGGTATAAACATGTGATGTTGTATTATAATAATTTTGTAATTTAAACCAATACATACGTATTACGTAGTGTAGCTACAAGTTCATTCGAATTATTGAAGTAGTCTTCAAATACTGTCATAAAGAGTACTTGGAATGCAATTACATCAATTCGAATTGCACGTACGAGACATAACGACAAATTTCCTCTGTTTATATGGCGTTACGGACCATTACTTTATATATAGTTCACATTGTCTTCCGAACAATCCACGCCACACGTTCTCTTCAAACCGTTGGGATTATAAAGCTGTATAATTTATAGTTCCCTGAAACCGCACGAAGAACGTTAAATAATAACTTCATAATTGTTCGGCTACGGAACATAAAATTAATGAATTGACCACGGAGGTCAGTGTTCATTTTTACCAAGATAACGGCGTACAATTCTTAAGTATGTAGGAATTTCAATTTTATAGTGTATATAAATTCAGATGTTGATAAACGATAACACATCAGCATTCGATAAATCATTGCGGCTGTTTGTATGCACAGGAAACATGACCTTGAACTATTAGCGATGTATGTATGGCCTGTTGTATGTGCAAATACTTTATTAGATCGGTATTGTTATGCTACCCTCGCTTAGGAAGTGAACCTTGGCACCGTTTGTTTGTTTATTGGAAGTCATCGACATTGCTTGAATGAGCTTCGCAAATTAGCTGTGTTTTATTTATTTTGTTTCTATTTCTCCAACCGGTGAAGAAGTCTTAATTTATGGTTAATTGAAATCTGAAAACATTTTTTATTTAATTGATGTTATAATAGTATATTATTCAACGAGCATATAATAATTCCTACTACAAGGGTGAGTATGCGTCACGAACGAATAGTGGTGCCAATAACCAGTGTGAATAATAGCCATTACATACTTTGTTCACGATTCTTAGGTATTTATGAAAATACTTTGTTTAATGCAAATATGTATGGAACATTTTTATTATTTATAAAATAAAAAATAATAATTTTAACATTAACTTATAACTAATTACAATTCGGCATTCATTATTTATGTTAATAGTTACATTTGAACAATTTGTTATGTTAATTGCAGGAATAGAATTATTTATTTGTATGGAGCTTCATATTTCTTAGCGGTATCTACTTTGTTTCCTAAAGAGTCGTCTATGTAGCGCTCACCCGCAGCTGATGATTTCCATCCGTCATGGCGTTTCAAAGCAGATATATCACCGACTGCATCAACAAGTAGGAGTTGCAGAAAATCTGGGAAAACTGTATCCAGAAAATTTTTCTGGATTTGATATTTTTAAAAATGCAGTAATTTCTTTTCCCATTCTGGTAAATTTTTATATTACCAATTCTTTAGGTAGTGTATTTACCGTTTGATAGTTCAAATATAGCAAATCACTTGTAGTATAAGTTGGACGATTACTGAAGTATTTTTTACATATTTCATAAAAATTATCGTTATTGGTAAATTTTCGAGTTATCGTTGTTTTTTGGTTTTGAGCATATTATATATATTATATATACTAAAAAAAAGCTGATCCAAGGTCTTGTAAATCACTAATTTTCATGCAATACATCTTCCATTATTGGTGCGACCTTCAAAAAATAAATACCTAATTGTAAAACTTTAATCAACATCTTATTTTTGTTGCAAGGTACTTATTTGTCGTCTGGAGCTTTAGTAAGAAAATCATTAATGTTTTTTCTTCAGAGAAAGTATTAGCTTCTTTTTTCTCCAAAACTTAAATATTTTATGACGTCTTGATAATGTTCCATTTTCCTTTAATCTAAACGGGTTTATTATATTATGTTTGTCATACCAGACATGATTTTATAATTTTACTCCACTGTTTGTTGATTTTGAGCTTTGCTTGGTCTATTTTTATTTTATTACATGTTTACTTATATTCCAGTAAATTCCAAAAAAACAATCGTTAATCCCCTTGCTACATCTTACATATTTATTTGTATTTCCTGTTATTGATCTAAATTTTGCGATGAGTTTATTAAACTCTTTCATAATTTTTTTTATCTTGTTTGTATTTTGCAATATTTTTTCTTTAATGCATTTCGTTTTCAGAGATATGTTTGAACATCTGCGCATTTTCTTCAATTCAGGACAAAAATTTCTCTTGGTTCTAATTTTGTAACAAAATTAGATGTCAATTGCTTTCTTTGCCAATTTGTGTTTAATACGAATAGTTTGTGTGTCGATGTTGCATATATGTTTTAGAGTGATTATTATTTATTTTTTCACTTGCGAAGTTACTTTATATTTTAGTGTATTCCCTTGAAGAAGTAATTAATAAGTACGAAAGCACAAGTTAAGTACATACAAATTAACTTTTTTTTACCACACTGTATTCTCTTTTAACTATTTGCACATTTTTTGGTGAGCGGTATTACTTATGAATTACGAATCTATATATATATATATGTTCAAAAAACTCAATTGGCGATAATTTTTAGATTTTTCTAAAGTTCTGTGTTCAGTTTCTATTTTTAGTTAGAAAATGCTAAATTCACACAGTAAATGTATTTTAAAAAATACAAACAAACGTTTTTCTCCATTTTCTTCGCAACCTTTGGTCTCAGTTTTATTCGGCATGTTTGAATAAACGTATTATTGTCTCTTTATTCTCGGAAAATTGTAACAAATACTTCTTTTGACTAGACATAAAGGCTTCATATGATCGCAAACTATATACATGGGCGAAATAGGGGAATACGGTTATGCTTCACTCAGACTAGACCGACTCGTGTTTTGTCGGCTCTCGGAAAAACCGGCAGGTAATACGGTGCCCGAGAGCCGACAAAACACAAGTCGGTCTAGTCTGAGTGAAACTGTACTGTATTGCCCTATCTCGCCCATGTATATCGCAAACTTCTAAATCCATGACTTCAATTTTTACTCTGTGTGATTTAAATTGAGTGTACAAGAACTGAAAATTTTAAAAACAAGAAAGCAATAGCGATTTTTTAGTGAGAAAATTCGAGGCTATAGAGCAACTGGATAAAGAGCAATCATTAAAAAAAGGTATGTATATGTTACGTGATGTATGAAATGCATTAAGGTTTATTGCTCAATAAATATTATTAAAAGTAGCTGTGAACTATGGAGTTGGTATTAGTACTGTTAGCGACTGCAGCAAAATAGACAGAAAATTAAAAGTTGGTGCAGCATCGTGTTCACTCAAGAGAGGAGCAAAGGAGTGTCTTTATCAGCGCCAATTTTGCAACAAAAAGCTATAAATATATGCGAAGATCTTTCAGCAATTGAAGCACCTGACACCGTCACTGCTAGAGAAGTTTGTTTGGTTGGCAAATTGGAAAAAAAGACGACATTCGCCAACTAAAAGTTTGCGGTGAAAAATAATATGCAGCTAGATCATCAGTTGAAAATTTCAGAAAAGATTTTAGAGACATTATGGACAAAGAGAATTACACTGCAAGTCAAAAGTATAACTGCGATAAAACTACTTAAGAGGGGCGTTTACTAACAAATAGAACCTTATGCAACTTACGTATATTACTCGCGGGACGGGTAGACGCAAGGGGGTGTGAGTAGGTGGAGGTAGACGATATTCGCTTCTGTCACAGCGCTTCGGTTTTATTCACAAATTCTGTCATAGATAAAGGAATATTATAGATGGGAAACATAATGTATAAAGAATGAGTACTTACGGAACTGTTGATGTTTTATAATAAGCCAATTTTCGCTTGCCCATAACTTATATTATTAAACACTCGAATATTATAATATATATAACATTTCTTTTTAATTACAAACTGTCACTCTGACTTAAGTCTGGAACAGCCGACCGATTCCGATAGATTATCGTCTTCGCTAGGACCGGTAGAGATACCGTAAAGTGGGGATAGACGACGCAATAGCTTGGAAAAACCTCGTGTGAAATGTGTGCGACAATGTTTACTATTTAATGTTTATCTCCAAAAATAATTACAGAAAGTTTTTTTTTTGTATCGTTCATCAAATGTGCAGCTGGCGCGTGGAGGTTGTTTTTTTCTTTTGTGTATCAGCCTTAGTTAGTAGACATTAATTAAATTCATGCATTTTTGTCGTTATTTCTAGGACACATTATAAATTGATACCTTTTGCATCACTAACAAATTTGAGATTCTAAAATTACAAAATAAATTCAAAAAACGCGAAACGGCGATGCCTTAGTTTTCGATAGGTAAACGCTCCTCTTAATTATAAAAAAAGCGCTTTTACTAATTGCCAATTAATAGAAATTAGCTTCTATAAATAGTATGGTATAATTGAGAGGAGTGTGTAAAAATAAATATTTGAGTAATTTAAATTTGTTTGTTGGGAACCCCCCATATTTAAAATTTTAAATACTATATCACAAAACGTATTGTATAACGATCATTTTTGCAACATAATGTCCGACATTAATTCAGTTTCCAGCATGCACATAAAATAAACAAACATGTCGTACTGCTACGCCGTATACATAAATTAATGTAATCTTTTTATTTTATATAGTATTATCACAATACATACGCAGTCATTCATTTCGAATTCTTGAAATGCCTTCTGGAAATTTGTAGAAATTGTTGACGTTTCATGGCATATCGTAAATTTCAAAAACGTAAACAAGACGTGGTTAGATTTACGTGTTGACGGTTTGGTTGGTAGTTTTCTTCGTTTGTTAAAAAGGCAACGCTTATTTAATACCTTCGCGATAAGTATGTCAAATAAGTTAACGCAAACAAGTAAGAATTACCTTCTTTAGATATTTTAATGTTAATCAAATACAAAGTATTGTGTTATTAACTTTCAATGCTGTCCTATTCTATTATTGTAAGGAAATTAATACTTGAATGGCATGCAGTAAGATATCAGCTTACGCAATCCAAAACTGCTGTATTTAATAAAATTGTTTTAAAGCACTGGATATTTAAAACAAAATAAAATGATATTTACTATGTTTTTTAAAGTTCATAGTCTAAGCAAAAAGGACACGGACACAAAATATTTAATATGCAATATTGTATTTTACATCGGTTAAACCACTTTTTTGGTTCTTAAAAAAATTAGTAAAAAATATATTTACAAATAATTATCATCACAATTATATATACAAGTATCCTATTGTTTCAGCAAACGATGTATATCCAACTCATGGAATTTGTGTGGATATTGAATGAAGAATTGTTTCACAGCCTTTTGAACTTCTGCTTACGACTGAAAACGATAACCTTCTGTCGCTTGATTCAGCGGCTCAAAGAAACGAAAATCACAATGCAATAAATCTGGAGGATGCTCGAAAATTCTCTAGTTCTTTTATTACTATGATGCCAACATGAAATTGGGCATTGTTATCACGCAAGATGATACCACGTGAAAGTTTCCTTGGTCGTTTCGATTGATTGATTGGTGAAGCTTGTTCAAAGCTTCTTTATATAGGTTTGCACTGTATTTACTCTAGCTTCATCAGTATCTATAACAAAGAGTTTTTCATTGCCGAACAAAAGGTTAACATTCCTTTGCCTATCGTTGGAACTACTTTAATGGTGATAAATTTGAATGTTTTTATTGCAGTGACGCCAACATATTTGATAGATTCTAAATAATAACACAAAGTTTTGTTGGCAGCGTCTTCAGCACATAAAAATTGAATGAATTCACGCTGATCAAATTTGGACGGATTGTTGATCACATATGCCACTTCAAAGTCACAGTGCTTCATATAGCTATGGAATATAAACAAAATAAGCTGATCGGTGTAACAGGTATAAACACTACTAATATTGCAAAAGCCCAGTTGAGTGATTATACAACTGCTTTCTCTCTTGTATTTAAACGGATTATTTATAATTCTATATTGGTAATGTTATTACCATAAGCAGCAAGATGTACCCTTGAAATCTCTAAACAAATAAAGTAAAATACTGTATCGTAGGTACTTCTATTCCGTCGAAATTTGTTCTGCAAATAGAGGAAACTTTCCCAAGAAATTATGTAATAATTTAATACCAAATAATTAAGATTAATAAAGAGTTAAAAGAGACTTCTTAACAAAAAATCATGTTTTCAGAATATTTTGCAGTATTCTTTTTATTTCCGGTAAAAAGATCGTCGTATTAGAATTACAAGGTTCTATCTGACATTTTTCCCGGAATTAAGTTTTTGGTGGAACAAAGTTCTAACTACAGTTATTTAAATATTCCGAATCTCCTAGGGCCATCTGTTGGTAAATACCCAAGTTAGCTGAGGTACAAAGTTCTATTTGAATAAAAATTATTTCCAAGTTTCGAAAACAAGGTTCTATGTGAAAAACTTGAGTTGCCTTTAGAATAACATAGTTGGATCTGCAGAAAAACAATTTTTGCATCCATGTGAGCCTGTGCCCTGTGCTGTATTCTTTCTATTTTGTGCTTAATTTAAGTTAAGAGACTGATACTATTGATGATGGAAACTAATGACGCTAATATTAGTAATATTAATGCAAGTGTATCCCTGTAAGTAGTACTTTCTGAAGTTTTGTTTTCAAAATAGCTAATATTTACACCTGTTATATTGTAGGTTTAGTTTGCCGGTCGACAGTAATGATATAATGGCAACCGATTGTAACATTAAAAGCGATGTATTAGTGATAACCACTGACAACGATGATGTAGAACAGACCAATGTTGAAGGTGTCGAAAATTACGTAGTTGTTCTCGAAGCATTATCTGTCGAGCCGAAAAAATTGCATCAAGAATTGGAATTTGAAATTGGAGAACAAGCTGGGACTGAGTACTTTGGAGATACAAGCAGTCTACTAGTAGCCGAAAATTGTGAAGTAGAGCTGGAATTAAATGCTGATGACGGAACAAAAACAACGGAAGAAAATAGCAAGAACTCAACTCGAAAGCGCAAAAAGGACCCCACACAATGGAAGGCCAACATAAGAAAACAACAACATCAGAGTGGGAAAGAATACACGAACAAAAGAGGAAAATTTGTAAGGGCTAGAAATATTGTAAACAAAAAAAACTGCCTAGTAAGTTGCAAGTTTCAATGTCAAAAAAAAATCTCAAATGAAAACAGAGAATCACTTTTCAATGCTTATTGGAAGATGACACAAAACGAAAAATATATATTTTTAAATCATTCTACTACAAAAGTACTAAAAGCTCGTAAAACCAAAGAAGGACAATCTCGTCGTCAGTTCTCATACAGTTACTACTTAAATGTAAACTCTGAGCTTATAAGAGTTTGCAAAGATTTCTTTCTAGGAACTTTAAACATATCGCAAAAACCTGTGTATACAGCACATAGTGAGACCTATAATACACCCAAACAAGATATGCGAGGCAAAAATGCCACCAGGAGTATAGATCCAGAGAGAAGAAATGAAGTAATTGAGCATATTAAACGCTTTCCTGTAGTGGAATCGCATTACTGTCGTCAGAAAACCAAGAGAAAATATTTAGATTCGTCTTTAAGTGTACAAAAAATGTACGATTTGTATGTTAAATGGTGTCATGAAAATGGGGGAAACCCTGTTCTTCTATCGATGTATCGTAATATTTTTGTGACAGAATTTAATTACGGATTTCACATGCCCAAAACAGATCGATTTATTCAATGCGAGTCATTTAAAATTAAAAACCGAGAAAAAACACTTTCAAAAAACGCAATGGTTCAGTTTCAAAACCACCACCAAATGAAAAGTGTTATGAGAGAGGAGAGAAATAAAGATCGGGAAGATAAACTGCCAGTTTTAAGTTTTGATCTCCAAAATGTTATCACGTGTCCCAGGTCTGAAGTGGGAGATTTTTTCTACTCTCAAAAGCTTAATATTTATAACTTAACAGGTTACTTTTCGTTAACAAAAACTGTGTATTGTGCTATCTGGACCGAGGCACAGCAAGGTCGCAGTGGAAACTGCATAGCTAGTGCATTTCGAAAAATTCTTGATCGTGTTTTAAATGATCATAATATTTCACATCTCACTACTTGGAGTGACTCGTGTGTCCCACAAAATCGAAATGCATTCATTTCTTATGCGATAATGGATTGTTTAAAGAAATACCCTGACCTAGAAAGCTTAACAATGAAATACTCCATCCCTGGACATGGTGCAATTCAAGAAGTAGACAATGTACATAGTAATATTGAGAGACACATGAAAAAGACTGAATTCTATTCTCCTATATCCTTTATTAGGCAGCTCAAATCTGTAAATTTGAGAAAACCATACGTTATACTTCAAATGAAAGACAGTGATTTCATGGATTTTGAAAGCTGCGCTTCAAAATTTGCCTACAAAAAAGTTCCATTTTCTAAAGTGACTTCCTTACGATTTACACAAAGCATTGCTGAAGTTGAATACAAGACAGATCACTCGGAAGAAAATTTTACCAAAATTTCACTTAGAAACGACACAGCAGTAGGAGTCAGAGCTGGCAGAACTGAAGTAAGAACTCGAGGAAAAACGACATCACGAGGAAGAATCAATACCAGAGGAGGGAAGCAATCAAGGCTTTCTAATAATAATGGTGCATCTTTGTTTATGAGTCTTAAACCGAAAAATTTACCGAGGAAGAACTGTTTACCTGAACAAAAGATTGCTGCGATAAAAAAAATGATGAGATGTATGCCTGAACAAGATCAATTGTATTTTACATCTCTTTTTAATTCGTTTAAGTCCTAATTGCTTTTTCAGTGTTTGTATAAGTTTTCAATTTTACAATGTCAATTTTTCTTTTATAACTCACTTATAATAAAACAATATGAGTATTATTTTTTAATGTAGAACCTTGTATCCGATATTGACAAATGAAGTATTTAAAGTATAGTCTTATAAGGGTTTATCTACCTCTTATAACTGTGTCTCATATGCTGACTTTGAACGCACTAGAGAACAAAGTTCTAACTACATTTCTTATATAACGATATTTCGGTAATGGAGGAAATCAAAGTAATCTCCAGTGATCAAAATAACAACTAATTATTATTTTGAGATTTTTAAAACTGTTGTTGCTTCATATACAAGTAGCCGCCAAAAACTGTACTACTTTGAAACTTTGGAACGTGATTACTCAAAATGGTGGTATTGCCACATACAACTTTGTTATTCCAATACGACGAGATATCAAAATGTTAGTATGGTTACAAAACATGATATTAACCGAAGACTTAGAACAAATCAGAAGTCATACCAGTACACATTCACAATGCAGTAATTTTGTCTATTTTAGTGAAAAATAATAGCAATAATTTTCGATAATGGCAAGGTGCTTATTGTCTTCTATGAATTAGTCAAGTTAGCTTATTTTGAAAGAACACATTACGGCCCTCATTTTTTTAGTTATAGATTCGTGTGGTTAAACACAAATTTCATCATACACAATAATCTTACGTAATGAATGAAACCTACCATGACTAGGATTATCAAGCATCTAATTTCGATATTCCTCGTATAAGTGATTTTACATGGATATTTTTGTAATGGAGCCATAGATAATGAACTATTTATAGACTCTTCCAATTCTGTTCAAAAATATCGTCGAAGACACTGAATTGTTATTATAAGATAGGAAACGATCTTCTTCCATTATTGTCTAAACCACATTTTTCTTAAACGGTCGATTTTGGTTACTTTTCCTTAAATATGCCACTAGTGTACCATCATACTTTTTACAATATTAATTTGTTCAATAGGTATATATTTTTGAAGTTAAAAAGTAATAAGTAATTTACATTGACAATTATTTCATGGCATTGTTTTGATACCATGATAGGTATCAAAACTACAAACTGCTTTATCCATTGGTTACGGAGAAGTCCACGTGGCGCTAGAATTTAAAATTCTGCGTTTGCACTTATGTTTATTGGTATTGTACAGTCGACTGTAGTACTAAACAGATGGGCCGTTATAACTAAATGGGCAAGTTGTTACTATAAAATTTAATATTAGCACACACACAAGAGATGGCGTGATTTAACGTATGAATAAATTTCGACATGCAATCTGAGTAGTGTAGTTATAGTCAAAAGGAGATAGATGATATTACATAATCGTATCAAATAGTTTAAAATTTTACGCGCGAAATGTCAAATTGATATTTAGCATTATGAAGCATATTCAGTGCTAGACATGATTATTTTTGTATATTGTCTATTTCGGATTAAGTAATTTCAATAGGTACATTATCTCTTATTTCAATGAATTCGATATTTAAATACAACCTTCAATCTGTCTATATCCGTCTGTTTTTTGGACAGATCGAAGGTTCTATTTAAATATCGGTTTCATGGAAACAATAGGTACTATATGATTATGGAAATTACTTAATCTAAAATAGAAAACATACAAAAACCCAAAAAGGAAGCACTGAACTTACTAACACCCAGTTTTTTAAAAATAACGATTCGATTCTTTAGTTTATGACAATATATTTAAAACATGGAGTTTCGGAAACGTTGGAAAGGATAACATTATTAATGAATAATTTTGACTGTAGTTTTTTTTAAATCATTTTTTTTAATGAGTTGTATGTTGTGTAATGAAAATACTGAAGAAAACAATAAATATTGTCGAAACGTGTAAATATGATTTAAACTATGATTAATAATGTGGTAAAAATGGGTCGCTAATGACAAGAAATTAATGGATTTAATGTATATACAGACTCTTCAAAAAAAGACGAATCCATAACTTTCTTATTAATGGGAAGATTTTAATTATCTCTATACCAAATAAGTTGGTGGGCAAATAGGCTACTAACTGGCTTAATAAAATCACGTAGAGTCTTAAGTGCTTTAAGACTGAACTAACAAACTTTTTTTTTAAATTCGACCATATACTTTTTTTTTTAGTTTTTCTGATAGAGATTTTCATTGCAAAACTACATACCTATACTTACAACTTCTTAGAACGCAAATTAATTCAGTTTGAGAATTTTATTCAAAAGGTACATACCTGAAACAAAAGAAAAATAGATTACTATAATGTATACCTATTCCGTATATCTAAAATAACAGAACATAAAATACACCTAATTTTTTTTCATATAAAATTGACATTTTATAAATGAAAGCCAATTATTAATAGATTAATAAATAAATAGAGATGAGTTTATAATATTAAATAATATAAGCACTTATTTCTAATTGGTACAGACACAAATCATAAGGAAATAGTACAATGTGGATCTTTGGTTTTTCTAAGTTGAACATAATTTACTAATGTCATAAATTGGTAAAATTTATATTTGAAATATCTCTTAACTAATGCCTAACTGACATTGTGGTAGACCTTGTATTAATATCATTGTTGCTATTTAAAATTTAATAGTCATTAAACGAATATCCATGTATCTAATAGGGACAGATTAGTGATTTATAACACTGGATGGAGTCTTGCTTGGACTTAGGTTCATAATGATCAGTCCATGTTCCATCGCCAGTAATAATTCTACTCAATACACCATCCCTGCCTATATTACATAGGTCCAAAAAATCATGAGCACTTTCCAAGTGCTTCTTGCGCATGAAGAATTTTAAAAATGGTTGTATCAGATACTTCAGGCATTTCTGCGGGTTGTGTTTTCTTCAACTGAGCATCTTCCATTATTAATCTTTCGACTTGTTTAACAAGTTCTGGAATGGTCACTTCGACAAGTCGCCTTGATCGAGGGCTGTCTTCAAGTGATTCCCTACCTTGCTTAAAGCGACTGTGCTACTTAGTTCGCACAGGCAAAAGTTCCCGTAAACCGATGACATCTCCCCTAGTATGTTATAAAGACACTTTTCTTGTTTTATAAAGAATACGCGATACCCGATTTTCACTTTCTTTCACACTTTCTTTCCGATTAAGTTGCTTGGTCGGCGATACTTTAAATACGCACTACTGAAATGATTGTGCTAAAACTTTATATTTATACTAATAATGAGTTACGAACACGTAGCCGCAGAAAAGAGCTCTCCCAATACTATCCAACCCTTACATTCCGAGAACTTAAAAACTCTTCCGCGTACATATTGTAACGAAATGTGTTTACATTAAATAAAAGAATCAGATCTCTCGGCGCGATAAAAACGAAATTGTCACACGCAAAAAAGGGGCAGACCGGGCAACGTATAAAAACGCTCTTATTTACACACCGCCATAAATAATCTCTCTCCCGGTTGGTAAATATCGTAAATGCAGTGAGTCATCTCACAGATGTGCGACGTAAGCAAGAAAAAGTCTAGATTTCTACTGGTATATTGCCGAATTTACTGGTACTGTTCGAGAACATTTCATGAATGTGTATATGAGGCGACTGGGTCACCGGGATTCATTCATTACGGGATTCATTCATTGCGGAGAAGTAATCGCGGAGTAATTCGGTAGTCTCGAGTGATCTCGTGGGAACAGTGGAAATAAATAGTGGTAGCCAAATAAATAAATATAGTAGTGCCGTCTTATATAAATAGAACTGTTACATAAATACGGACAGAGATATTAGTAATGGAAATAAATAAATACCTGTGATAATTAAATTGTAGTAGTTTAAGTGTGTTACGTTAGTTTTTATATTTTTATATTGTTATATAATTTTAAATATATAAATATACAGACTGTTTTAAATAAATAATTGCACGAGTTGTTTATTGGAACCCGAAAACGTAACAATATTTAATATAACAAACTGTTAAAAAGGGATAATTTGTAAATACATATTACATTCAATTTGTTAAACTTTGCTATAGGAAAAAAGTAATTAATTTTGTATAATAAAATTCTTCAATATCATTTAAATTAGCAATTCATGAAGAGCTGTAAGCATATTAATCTGTTATAAAATAATTTGTCCAAAGAGTCTTTGGCAACATAACAACTTTATTTACTTTTTACACTTCTTGTACAAACCTGTTACTAGTAAAAAAACATAAATGCAACAACTAATATCCCAAAGATGCATAAAAGGATATATTAAAATTTAATATCAAAAGGAATCGCAGTGATTTTGGATAAGATTTAATAAAAATTTAGTTACATAACAAAACGCAATTTTGATTATTATTATTATTTTATAGTTTCCACTGGTAAACACGAATAAGTATGGAAGTTTATCACTTGTGTATTCAATAAATACCTATTTAGTATAAATAACTCTAACCAGTTATTCTCATTGTAAGAATACTTCAAAATAACATTTTAAATGTACTAAATTGTATTACAAATAAAATTTTAAATTCGTACAATGAAAAAAATTACTAAAAATATTTCGGACATAAAATCAACAAATAACTTAATTTATTATTGCTTATCGTAATAATAGAATGATCATACATGTGCGAAATAGTTTACTCGTGTTCCTTAATGGAAATACATATTTAGTGTCAATCATATTTGTATATTGACAACTTAATAACAATAATATGCGAGATAAAACTATGGAAATGTTGAGAGTTGAAGCTTGCATGACTGATCTGTAGGTATGTACTTATTTGAATAATCATTTGAAAATTACAAATTAGTCGTGATTTGTACCTCATATTTCAACTGCTGTCTTCATTAGTCGCTCTTATATAATTTTGCATATAAAATATTGCGTTTATTGCTATTTAATATATCATATAACTTATCGACATAGCGCAATTATGGACTTCACATATTCAATGAAAAAACTCTAACCGGATGGTGCATACCATTTCAATTAAATCAGCATAACTAATGTAACTGCTAATATTCATTTACATAATTTAATGCATGCATAGCAAGAGAAGAAAATAACAATTGAAGCTGTTAACATTTTACCAGCGATGATATTAACATTTTACAGAATGGTATTAAGACAGAAAATGAAAGCTCACAGGCTTGAGATAGCATAATATAATTATGCAGGTTTAATCGTATTATAAAAACATCTACAATCTTATTAAAATATAGTACAGATTTATCTGAAATAGTTACTAATTCAAAATATATACTTTTAAAACATATATCTATTATGCATGATCCAAGTAAAACTTTTTTCTTTGATTTTCTTCTGATATTAAAACACGTTTCAAAAATAAGGAATACTATCGTTTAAAATTGATTGAAATCGGAAATATTAAATGTTTTAATGAATTTCTCAAAGTGTTAGTTAAATTAATTGCTGAACTTTATAAGAAATACTTAATATTCAAACAATATTGATGCTGTAGTTAAATGTCCGCCGGCGGTCTTGCTTGTATAAAATGAGAATTTCGCCGGCCAGTGGAATTTTTACGACTGAAATGTTACAATACTTTTACTTTAGACTGTTCGTAAGCTATCATTTAAAAACTATTATTCATTACATTAATTTGAAAGTTACAAAGATCGTATAGCAAGTAAAGTAAAAGATATATTAATGTTCTGTAACTTGCATAGATTTGTGTACTTACATATGCTTATTTTCTATAAGTTAATAGTAACACTTTACTTACGGATTTATTAAGAAGATAAAACAATTTAAAACATAATATGGGACAATTTTTATATAAGAAATTCGAAACGCACATAGGTATAAGAAAGTCGTTTTAAAAATTCATTCTTTGCCTATGATTTTAAAAAGGAATGTAATACTATAAAAAAACATGTTGGTAAATATTTAGCAATATAATTATATGTGACATACCCTTTTTACACTTTTATTACTTACTTTTGTATTAAGAAATAGTCGTTTTATTACTTCACGAACAACAAACACTACTTATAACTTACTAAATATTGATTGTGTTCCTTCCTATAAATTACATAAAAATTATTATACAATAGATTTTAATAAATATATTTGTTGTTAATTACAGCAACACTAATTTGATAATAAAAAGTTTAATGTATAGTTAAAATATAAATAAACATATTTGTTAGAAGTCAATTACTGGTATAGTAAGAAAAACTATAATATTTAAGTGTATGCTAATAAATCCATTTTCGATTAATTACAACACTGATTTTGACAGTATGAAACATAAATAATACTTCAAATATAAAGAACACATATTTCATACTTGTTAATTACTCACAAAATAATTTAAACAGAATTTCTTATCAGCGTTTATTTGCGTATTTTAACAGATGTATTGCTTACTAATTATTACAAACCTTATTTTAATCAAACTAAATATATAACAATAATAACTCAAAATCATCAAAAACGTACAGGAGGGAATTACTTATAATAATATAAACCAGAAATTATGTCACTTGTATTTGCCGATTTTAACAAATAGCAGATTCACATACACATTTATAAATAAAACTATGTTATTATCATGACCATTATGATAACAGCAGAATTAACATGTGGTATAGTAAATGCCGTCAAATGTACCCATACCGCCGTGTTTGTAAAACATACTACCTTTGTCGGCGAACACGTTACTATACACGCAAATAAAAGAAAATCGTTTGATTTAAAAGAATCGACAAATTAATAATGCTTCTTCTGATTCATGTTCAGTATTTTACTTACAAAATAATCAACCAATCTGTTCTTTTAAAGCAAGTTGATCAATATATCCCATTTTGTGTCTTATTCGTAATATAATCAGTAAATCATCTATTCTTCTTTAAATATATAGTACACTTTATTTATAATAATTCAGGTGTACCTCAGGAATTTTATTTTTGGATCATTGTTTTTTTCTTATTTAATAATAAATAATATTTGTTAAAATCTACCTCGTCCCATCCTCGTTTATGTTTATAATATTACGGTATCAATATATTAAGTATACAGAGATACAATCTTACTAATCAAACCTGAATTAAGTACCAATTATTTGGTGTTTTTAGTAATGTTCTAATTATAAAACGGAATTTTTGTTGACAGGAATTTTCACGATTACATCTGATAATCTCATATTGCAAGTAAGTAGTTAGTAGAGTCTTGGATGTTAGATTTCTGACTATAGTCTAGCAAAAATATCGCTCAGAAGGGGGAAAATCTACAAAAAGTAGTGTAATTTTTTCGATAGTGTGATATGTTAAAGGGATGTATTCTGAGCATAATTGTAGATTTGAGGGGGGCTCCCAGAGTGTCATTGGCGCCGCTATCGCGAGGAACGCGTTTAATTCTTTATCTCGAGAGCGGTTCAGTTTACACAAAAAACTATAGAAACCGTTTCTCTTATAAACCGAATTACTTAACTTTTTTATTCGAAATATTTTTTTCTAGCATAATTTTTCGAGTTATTTCGTTAGAAATGCCCAAACTTCCCTACTTTCGTCTTTTTCTCGCCTCTATTTCCTTAACCGTTCACTTTTTTGGAATCTTATCATCAAACTTATAAATCATTTGATTATCTACGTCTTTTGTCTGAAACACTTTTACCTATTGACAATACTTTGGTAGTTATTGCTTAGTTTATCGATCGAATTTCGCGTCATCAGCGCAATATGACATCAGTCCGTTGTTAGCCTAACCTAACCTAAACCATGCAATGGGGCGTCCGTGAACACGCTTAATGACAATAGCGCGGAGTTTAATCGATAAACTAAATAATAACTACCAAGGTATTGTCAGTAAGTAAAAAGAGTCAGACAAAAGATGTAGATAATCAACTTATTTATTAGTTTAATAATAGGCAAGATTCCGAAAAAGTTAACAGTTAGGGAGATTATAGACCGGACGTACCAGGTTTAAATTACGACGGAGCAAAGAAGTAATGTAAACAACACGCAGTTACTGAATAGCACTATTCATATGGTGAACTGCAACATCTGTTGTCGCGAAAACGACAGCAAAAAAAATGGATTTTACTTGTAAATTCCTTTCTTCTTCGGCGTAGGTAGAAGCGTGAGGGGCTTTTTAAATTTATTATATTTACCTTATATTTCGTAAGATAAATAAAGTACGGGGAGTTAGTATCGTTTTTCATTGTTTTGACTGTTACATACTTCGTAATTTTTGTAATAGTTCCTGTTTAGTACCGTTTCATTGAATCAACTTCTCCTAATTATCTTGAAGTAAATGTGCATTGGATATCGGTAAGTTTCAATAACATACGCGTACATTTTTAGCTATCACTTATTTAGATCTAGAACATTGTTTACGTTACTATGATATGAAAGAACGTCGAGAATGGCATCGTGAAACAATGGCGAGTTGGATTAAGGGTCATACTGATTGTATGGCCATTGTCAGTGATTCCGAAATTTATTGCAAAGTCTGTAAAATATCGTTACAGAATGCCCAAAAAGCGCACGTACAACGTCACTTAGCATCGCTAAAACATACAGAGAAATTGGACCAGTTGAAAGCTGACAATTTTAACGAAGAACTCTGTGAAGCTTTAATGGCGGCTAATATCCCATTAAATAAACTTGGCAATCCCACTTTCAAAACATTTCTTCAAAAATATGCTAGTTGAAATGTTCCTGATGAATCCACCTTACGCAAATATTATGTTTCTAAGTGCTTCACGAAAACAGTAGAATGCATTAGAAGACATCTTTCACATCAGTACCTATATGGATAAGTGCCGACGATATTGTCGATATATTAGGACGCTGTGTGGTAAATGTTGTTATTTGGAGTGACAGTGTCGCATATATGGTAAAAACAGGCAGACTATTAAAGGAAACATATCGTTATATGCTGCATATTAGTTGTATAGCACATGCTCTCCACAGAAATTGATAGACTTGTAACAGCTTTTAAAAAAGTTTTCAGAAAAACAGCATCGAGAGTAGCTCTTTACAGGGAACAACTTCCATCTTTATCACTGCCTCCCTCGCCAGTAATAACTAGATGGGGAACATGCTTGGAAGCTACTAGTTTTTATGCAGAGAATTTCGTTACATGTTTAATGCAGAGAATTTCGTTACATGTTTAAATGGCGATGCTCGAAGTATTTCTGAGTGCAAGGAACTAACACAAATCCCAAATTAAAAAAATCAGTTTTTATTCCTACAGGAACACTTTGGAAATTTGCCTAAACTAATCACATATTTCGAAAATCGAAATCTCAAATTAAAAGATGGATTAACCACATTAGATGTGGCTATTAATAATTTCAAAAGTATACCAAGTGACTTCGGATGTGGACTTCGGCAAAAGTTAGACGCAGTTTTTAATAGAAATCCAGATTTAATAACATTGCGGCAATTGTGTATGGGGATAATGATACAAAATCTAACTATTAACTCATCAAGCTTTCGTGTCCGCTCCCTAGTTATGAGTAACTATAAATTAATTACAGCATATTTTGGGGTATCTGTTTATTTACCAGCTACGTGAGTATGTAAAAGTGTTACTATTAAAGAACAATAAAAGTCTTCCAAGTAATTAATGAATATAATTTCTGATAAAAGGATTCAATTGATTAGATTTGATGATGATCTATTCCATTTAAATAACACAGTAATTGTGCTTGCTGTAAATTTTTATATTTGTAACTATAAGTGTCGCATGACTCACTTTCATATAGCAAACTAGGGACATATATTTTTCTTCATTCATGGTATACTATGATTGAACAGTTTTGATGTTCTATTGTTAATTTCGGTGTCTAGTTTTCGTTTTGTTTATGCTTCTTCATAAATATTTAATAGAATCCATTTGTTCAAGCATTCTTTATTTTATTTTTACAATGACTTTTTCTATATTTGATATAACCATCACTTTTGTCTTGCTGGTATTTATTTTTATACCTTTCTCATGTAAAGCGGCTACTTGGGGTATGTATATTATATTGTAATATTTTCTCGTTGTTGGCCATTATTACAATATCATCTGCAAAAACACATTAACATATTTGTATATTCTGCAGTTTATTATACTGGGTGAGTCATCTCCGTGGGGAAGGCAGATTGTGATTTTATGAGAAAAGATATTTCGAAGCGGTTCTCTTCTTAAGATAGCCACTCATTAGGAGCACCTTTTGAATTTATTTTTTATTATATAGAGTGATCCATAATTTGGTAGCTAACAACTGTTGTAGTTTTTTAAATGCAATCCTGTATATTATTACATTTCGTATTCCCCATTTAATTCTTAGTCAAAAAGTAGTGATATAGTCTAGGCCTAAAATCTAAAGCTTTTGATTTATTATAACCATGACCTTGAAAATTTCAATATTTTTATAAAATTATATGTCTCGAAAACGACGTGTCAAATGGCCACAGTTTTTGATAGTATTGTTCATACCTAATAAAAGGACGTAATGCAAGCATGTGTTGAAATTTTTTTAGAAGTGACTGAATATTCATTTGAACACTTGTTGTACTTAATAATTTTTACCTATTTTAATGTTCAATATTTATTGGTATTATATATTTCCTGTTCCACTAATTACTTATCCATTCAAGTAAAAAATCCTATTTCTGCGTCTACTATACCTACTCAACTTATTAATTTGTTTCGTTTTAAAATGTGGTCACTGTACCAAATTCTACATATTTTATGAAATATATTGCTGCCATGACTGTATTTTCAATAAAATATATCCATCAGTTTTCGTATAAATGCATGGGGACTTACTACGATTATAAATGTAAAAGAAAAAAAAATACCTAATAATATATCATATATTTTTGTAATACAATTTTATAAACAATTTAAACTCTCTAGCTAGTAAACAATTTTTTTGACATTCCGCCAATATATACAAAGCTCATTTTTAGAGAAATTCATTTAGAATCATTCTTGTCAACTAAAGGGCAACTTATTCATCATCCAGCAAATATCACTTTACCGTATTCAAAAAAAAAAAATAAATAAATAAATAAAGGTAGCAAAATTACAAATAAAACAAGAATTGCTCAGTTAATGGTCACTTTCAAAGTAATAACATCTTACATGTTTTTGGTGCTAAATTTAGTAAGCAATTCAAAAATGAAGAGATATACACGCTGTTCTATTTAAAAAAATAACAAAAATATGTCTTGTAATTTTAATCCAGTTTTCTGCAAACGCAATTAGAAATTGAAAAAAAATTAAATATGCTTGTTTTATGATCTTTTATTATAAACAGCACTACCAAAAATGGTATCTATTTAATACGTCGTTTTCGTGAATTATCATTTTATAAAAATATTGAATTATTCAGAAAATAGTAATTAGACGAAAGCTTTAAGTTTTAATATATAGGGTGAGATGAATCACCCTGCATACTACATTCATCTGTTTTGATTTCTCGTTACAAGCTCTTGTTTCTGCCTTGTCTTACTCCTTCTGTGGCGATAAACGTTTCAGGTTGTTCGTTATGGATTCTTATTACATTTGGGCGTTTTATATACATATACGAGAGGGCGTTCTTAAGTTCGTGAAATGAAGGGGTTGAATGGGAATGGGAGGGCTTCGTAAATTGATTTTATTCCTTCTACTAGTTGTTGTTCTACTTCATATTTTTCTAATGTTTTTGATACCTATTGTTTTGGTACTTTGTCTTTAACAAAGTACCTACCAACACATTAATAATAAATATGTGATCCTGTATAGTGTAACCTCGTCGGAATCCAATTTAAGCTCCAGATATTTTCATTTCTGACAGTTTATGGAGTCCTCTTTCTAAAAAAAATTCAAAAACGTTCCATGTTTTGCAGAGCATTAGATTACAATTTCCACATTTCTTTCGATTTGCTCTCCTATATTATTACTGATGTTTCCATTATCTGGAGTAATAACTCAGTTTCTTCATCCAACATTTCTTCTTTAATATTTTCAACTGCTAGAAACTTCCTCCTTTTCAATATTTTTACTGCATTTTGTACTTCTTATAATTTTATGTTATTGCTTTCATATGCCTCTCTATAAGTTTTCTTATTACTTCATATGTACTATCTAAAATATACATCTATTCTTAAACTTGAACAATTTCTTTATAATAAAGTAATATACTAAATAACATGAATCTCTCTTACTTTAAGACTGTTAGGTGCCCCAATAACCTAGAAGAAAACGTATAAATTTGCTTTCAATAAGCCACCGATCCAATTAGTTCGCGTTTAATTAACATTTCAAGACTAGCGAGTGTAAATCTTCACTTTTCTCCACTTTAGAAACACTTTCTTGTAGAAAAATACGTTCACATAAAGAATATTTAGATACTCGTGACGTTTAAGTGAAGTCAATACGTGATAAAAGAGTGTTGTTACTCATTAAATCATTAAGCACACTTAGATAATGTTAATGTCAGTTACTTACCAAGATGAATGCAAACACATCACAAGTTATCCGTGCACGAGAAATATAAATCTTCTCTAATAATTATTGTTACACAAAACGTACACAGTACACTAATCGATTATGAAAACATCTTTTATTGCAGTTTAATTCATCCGAAGAATGGATTATGAGTGTTTATGTAAATGTAAGGAAACGAACTACTAGTTCAACAATCAATACACACACACACACACGGAGTCAAGTAAATGTTGTTGCATCATGGCACAGAGTCGAAGTGGCGAAAACTGAATTGTTCAGATATTTGGAAGCCAAAGTGGGCCGCCGATAATTGAAATAATTAGAAAGTCAAGCAAATGCATTTAATTTTACACGAGTGAGTCGAACAGAACAGAAAAAAACAACAACGGATTGAAAACTAAATGATTGTTATGGATAGTATGTAGATATGTGTATGAAGTGATTTTAAAGTCGTTCCTATTTACATATTGTATGTGTCATGCATATAATATGTATAATTAAGCAGATGTATTCAAAGTTTGAGAATAGGTTCAACAATTTCATTCAATATTTTCATAAAAATACAATATGGCCATTAATTTACAGTACTGAAACGTTAGGCTTTCTAGTGGCTAAACCTCTAGCAATTGACACTGTTATTTGACAAAACATTGACGTTTGGTTTTGGTTAGATGTATTGATATGTTTGTAGGTTGCAGAACTGTACTGATGAGAACTAAAAGTCTAAACGAGGTATCTGCGGTTACACTGCATCAGAACATTGACACACGTGGATTATTTAACATACAGCTCGGCATTATCTACCATGTAGTGAAGTTGGTTCTTATCCTCAACAAATTGAGGAGCTTCTGATAGTAGCTGCAACTTGGCAAGCGGTGCTTTTTGTTATTATTTTGCTATATTTGTCAATGGAACTTTCATATCAATAAGACATTTTATTTTAGCTATTACGTTTGGATATATTAGCTACGACTAATTTTAGTTGAAAAATACATCAAATCTGAAATGTATAGCATAATACAAAATATCTACGTGCTTTTAAAAATAACGAAAGAATTAAACAATCAGAAAATTATGAATTAGTAGGAGATATTATATAACTCCCTGTCCTGACACTAAAGTTTTTTTGCTTTAAATAATATGATTTTGGTTCTCAGCAATTGCTAATTTTACGCTCAGAAACACGAAGTATGTAGCGGAATCTCGATTATAAGGAGATTATATTTCTCTGAAAAAAAATCACAATCAGCCTTGTACTCGTTGATTTATATATTTTGAACTCATCATACTTAATTGAATTTAAAGTTCATTCAATATAGATATGTTTCTAATTTCAGTGTAATATTAGGTGTTTACGTGTCACATATTTTAATATCAATATATAAACTTGTTTGTTGATTTAGATAAGATGAAGGAATGTTATCTTAAGCTAGCGATAGTAAATGGTTAACAATTAAAATAGCTGTATCTTTACAATTAGAAATATATTAATTCGAAATTAAATTTGATATAACAAATATACATTCCATTTTGAGCACACCAATACATTAAGATTATATTTATTGCTATTCATTTACGAAAACAACGTTTGAAATTGGCATGAACATCAAAGACAAACATGAAGATAGTATAGAAGATAGCAATGTGTTATATTATAACCCTTGGGTGTTGTTGAGTGTATAGATTTTCAATAGACAATTTTATTATAAACTTTTTTACAAATTCTAGCTAAAATCACACTTGGTTATTTGTTTCACTAAAATTTTATTTACAAAATACGCTTTGACAATTGTATCGAACTTCTCAGTTCATTCTCAACTGAATTTCAGTGTGAACTTTCTTTTACCTTTAATATTTAAGCCTATACGCCCGGCCTCGAAATCGTTTTTCCCATTTCCTAATCGTATTTTTCATGAAAACCTTACCGAATTTACACGCTAATTTAAGAAAAAAATGCCTTTCAATGGATAAATCGTAATTTCTTCGAAATTGTCCAAAGGGCCCTAAATAAAAATAAAAATGTAAGAAATTTCAAAAAACAAGCCTTTATTTAACATTATGTAACACTCAACAGCAATACATAAATTTTATTTTTTCTTAATTTTTAAAAATAAGGTCACGAAACGGAAAACAAAATTTTGAAATTTGGGCGAAATTCACTGAAATCAAATAGAGTATGTGGTACGCTCGCACATTGTGTCGAGAGGTAGCTCCGCCTACCATTTCGGGCAGTTTCTACGCAGCTTGTAAAATACTTCTGAGATCGGTGTATGTTAAGAAAGTAATCGTTACTCGGACATTATTTTATCGAAACCGTTGATATTTTCTTTACAATATAGTGTACATATACAGTGTCAGCGTCACAATACTTCCTTATACTACGTATCAGAAAGTAAAAGCAATATCTCTTCCCGTCCCTAACGCTATACCTGCTAGAAGCGCATGCTAGGACTCACACGGCTTGCGGGCAGAGAGTATAATTATTATATTTGACTCGCAATAATTTGCTTCTGAAACGATCTAGAAATTTATTTCTTGCACAAAAAATAATTTTGGAATGTTGGCTTTATTTTGTTTCACATATATATGGGTACATTCTGAAAAATAAGATTAGTTACTCGATAGCTGAAAAACATCTTACACAAATTGGTGGTCTACTAAAACTTTTTTTTTTTTATAAAATTTACACACCATAAAGAAAAATCGAAAACACTAGTATCATCCAAATACTTTAGGGTATAACCTTAAAAAAAACAGATCCCTAGCTCTCTGCATTGCTGAGATATCACGAGATAAGTATTAATAATTGAAGAAAATGAAAATTTTAAAATTTACACAAAAAACGATTTTTCGACCTTTTTGCGATTTCGATTTTATTTTCCAACTCAAAATTTGAATCCGGCAGGTGATTTTACATATCCAGCTTCACTTTTTTTGTGTGTTTGAGAAAATATAGATTGTTATAGATTGCTTCCCGATTGCCAAACATGTGGGCCAACCGGCGATTATCTGAGACCATAACGCAGCCATAAATTACAGGCAGATTAGATTAGGTGACAAGTTCTTTTCTCTATCTTTTTCCTCAGCATAAGACAGAGCACGCGGACCCTTAAACATTTGTCTTTTATTTACATTTGCACGAAAAGCAGTGGTACGCCTCTTTCAAATCGAACTCAGCTTGAAGCGGGCGTCCAGCCTTAATATGTTTCACCAAGTGCCTAGGGAGACCTCAATCAATTATATTGCTAGCTAAAATCACTCGCGACATATTCGCAAAAAACTGTTTTAAGTAGGTATACATAATGTGTGTGAAGTGATGTAGTTTCCTATAGGGAAAATATTGTAATATGTTTTACGAAAAAAACATTCTTTAAAAAAAATGTTGATTATAACAAAACCCCTTTTGGTAAATAAAAATTCAGAAATCATTTAAGATAAGATAAAAAAATTTGAAATTAAGTAGAGTTGTTGATTTTAATTAAGACTAAGTCAAATTGTGACATCAGTATCGCATTACCCATGTATTAGTCAATAACCAACGACATTGCCTGACAGTTCAGCTAGCTTTATTTGTGGAAAATGTTGACGTTAAAGCAGCGAATCTACCTGGTGAAATGGTATAGAAGAAGTCTCGTATAAATATGCGATACAGTTATTTAATGAAAAATACCAGAATATAAGTGTAAGCAGAACAGCAATTAATTAATAATTTTGATGAAACGGGATTCGTTTCTAACAAAAAGAAGCCTCGCATTGCGTACAATGATGATTGATGATGCTGTGACCATTATGGCTATCGAATCAATCGGAACATACTAGGAGTTCTCTTTACGTCAGCGAGCACGTGAACTCAATGTTAGTCACAGATTATTGAAAACAATTTATAAAGCGAATAAAATTTATTCATATAAACCTAGATTTAGACACTCCTTAGGAAATGCAGATCGCGCTTTCAGACTTGAGTTTTGCTTATGGGTTGGTAAGAACATTATGGAACATCGCCTTTTTTTTATCAGAATTTAGTGTTTAGTGATGTAGGAAGATTTTAGATAAATGACACTGTTTCCTCACAAAACTGTAGATATTGGTCAAAGGATAATCCAAATTTTAGAAGTAATGTCTGAAATCAGCGATATCAAAAAGTCAATATTTGGTGTGGAATGTTATTAAACAGAATCGTTGGACGCTATTTTTTATGGAAATTTAAAACAATACAATTTCTCGGAAATACTTCAGATTTTTCTATTGCCATCACTTGAGCAAGAGGAATTGACACGCATCTACTTCCAATAAGATGGGTATCCAGCTCATAATACCTGGATTGTAAGAGAATTCTTAAATGCACACTTTCCTAATAGATGGATTGGACGACATGGACCAATGCATTGTCCAGCTCGGTCATAGGACTTAACTCTCATGGATTTTTTTCTTTAGGGTTACCTAAAGCAAACAGTGTATAAAGAAACAATGGGAAATCTAAATTATCCAAAAATAAGTATTAAGGAGACTGTTCGAGAAATTAATATTGAAATGTTGAACAAAGATTACAAGCAATGTAGAAAAAGAGTTGAAGACTGCGCTTGACGTGTTCTATAGAAATTTGCCTAAACTTAGTTAACGAGATATTAGGAAAATTTGATTTCTTGATTGAAGTCAACTACTTCTGGTCTATCGATTTTACTGAAAAATCTCATCAAATTTCAAAAGGAAAATTATATTCATAAAGTTTGCTATTGATAGGTTCAGCGTTTTGGCTGTTGCGGTGGTCACACAGAGCAAGATAAAAGGAAAAGAGAGAAAGGGAGGGAGAAAGGGAGGAAATAAGAAAGGGAGAGAGATTGTGTAAAAACCACTTTTTCGGTATCAGGGAACTTCAAAACGGAATTGAAAAAATTGATTATTTGGGAATAAGATTCCCCATTAAATTTTAATCCAAAAAACAAAGAAATTAAGGATGACAGCTCTACTTTTTTGCATCACTTATAGTTATCGAAATTCCCTAAAAAAACATCGAAGTTTGCTTACCATGTACAATTATCAAAAATAATACATTTCCCGTCTTTTCAACAAACAATGCCGGTTCGTTTCTGCTCATATGCGCCCAAAAGGTAAATAATACGAATATAATTATTTCTTTGACGTCTTCTCGAGAATTGTTAATTAACATTATTTAAACTAATGAACTCGCTTTTGTTGTAGTTTTTGTCTCGCTATTATTGCTAATTGACACGCAACCATAACAACAAGAACAATTGCGGATGTGGTATAAACAAAAAATAGGTACAGTTTCTTAAATATACAAATTTAAGTAAAAATTATTTTTTAAAGTTATAAAGTCTTGATGTGTGTTTTATTTTAAATTACTATTTGGCTCAAATGGATTTTTAAAAATGTTGTACTAAGAATAGTATGAGTTGTATCTTTTTAATATACCTAAGTTGCATATAATTGATTCAGTTTATGCTTTCTTTTGAAATCTGCGTGCAGTTGTAATTGCAAACAATAAACATTACGTCATGTTAATATTGTCAATGCATGAATAATAAAAATCCAAAGTCGAATTGTTTTGTCTTCAAAATTATCGTTCTAATAATGAGAATTTAAACAAACTTCAAATCATTTTTATGCTAAAACATATAAATTGTGTATATAATAACGAAGCCATTGATACCTAAAAGCTTATCAGCTTACCTATAATATTCATAATCCTTGTGAAGAGAAACTGAAAGAAACAATACACCGGTAACAATTTAATCACTGTGCTAAAGTCAAGAAACTAATCTGTAAAACACAGCGGTCAATCTTTATATAGGTAAGTATATAAAATAACAAGATTGCTTGCGCGAGATCAATGTCTAGTAGAATTATTTCGCGCTCCTTTTTTTTTAGTTTATACCGATTGCAATTTTCCTGGCCGTCATTGTTTGTCCGTCAAGTATGAAGTAGCAGGTAATTGAAAATACTCAGAACTTTGGACTCGCAAAGGAGTTCCTTAACGTCATCTAGTGTCTGTATAGTCTGCATTATGAACTTTGTACTTTGTAACCGAGTCTTGTTAGAAATAACAAAATTATTCAACTACGATTTTCCAGATAGATGAAGGTGATGTAAGGTCCGATGCCCTCAAAAAAATTAGAGCGTTAGATCAACCAGTGTTCGTTTATTGTTTCTTAAAATTGCTCATTTAAGAATGTCCTTTAAATATGTTTTTTTCAAGTAAGATATAAACCTACTTTAAACAAAATCTCGATTCAGTAAATGTAATATATGTATCTAAGTGAATTCATTTATTGTGTTTACAATTGTGATAATACAACACCTTTTTTCAATTTTAGTATAGATTTTGTACACTGATATGATTATTATAATTTTTCGTTAGTATCTAACATTGTAATTAGTATTACTGGATATTTGTTTCTTAATTTGCTAATGGAATTGCACATTTAAGAGCATATTAAAAGTAGGTAACCTTGATGCTTATGTAAATTGAAAATATTAATCCTACTATTTTTTGAATCTAAAATACAAGAAAACATGCAGAAGGCACGGCTGATAGCAATATAAGTCTTGGAGATATTTCATGGAAGTGGAACTATTTATCATCAAGCAGAAGGAAATACATAGTTACAAAAAGAATTTCATTCATAAATTATATTTTTTATATTATTTAGCATCACGTCGGTGTAGTTTGACAGACCGATGACAAGTGTCAACCAAAATCTAGAGCCAACTTCAGCCCGTGACTAAAGTGTCCGTTGCTAAGTTCATCCGGTAACTAAAGTCAATTAGTGTCATGGAAACATATGCGATAAATGGCATTTTTTTTGTGACGGGAAAAAAGTTTGACATTTTATTTTTCTTGACAGGTAACAAAATGTCACTTTTCCCCCGATTAAATTGACAGATATTTGAATACTTTACAGGTTTCCTTAGCAACGGAGGTGTAATGTCGCTTCAAATGTCACATCGATTGATTTTCTGACTTTAATATATAGTATTAACGTGTTTTTTCAATATTAAATCGTCGTTTTTCCCATCACAGTAAAAAATAGTGTATTATAAACGGGGGAAAAAAATAGATTTTAGCTCTCGGTATTTTATCAACAATAAACATTATCTCGAGCTAAAATCTAATACTTTTTTTCCTTGTATAATAAATAACTATTATCGCACCACGTCAGGTTATTTTGACAGACTGATGACAAGTGTCAGCCATCTTGATTAAATTGCAATTGATTTTCGCATTTAAAACCTAGAGCTAACTTATCAACAAAAATAAATACCCACCAATTAAGCATATATATTAAAAGTAACTTTTATGTCTATAAATTGCAAATTATAATTTTAATATTTTTAAAAGCTACAATATAAAAAGAACAAGCAAAAGGAACGATTGATAACCTAGCAATATAAAGCACGTTTTATACTAGCACATGAAATTTAATCAAAAAATTAGATACTATTTTATCGTACAGTGTAAAAGGTTTTACCATTTTTTATACGAGATTATTGTATCAATTTGAACAGGGTTCTTTAGAGAAGCTATTACATATCTACTACTATAAGCTTGGGCAAAAATTTAGCCTGGGATTCTGCACCATGTATGTTTCAAACAAACTATAAATATTTATCTGTGTTCATTCATAACCTCAAATAGGTCTAAATAGCAAAATTGCGAGTATTTAGGTAATCAAATGGTAATAAACGGAATCTAGAAAACTGGATAATATAGGTAGGTAGCTTATGGCTAGTGCTTGTATATAAGCTACTATCATATTCGTATTAAGGATTAAAGGGAAAATAGAAAAGAACGCAGTGGTAGTGGCTAAAACCATTGCAACCTTTAAACGTAAATTAATAAATTTTTGTGTTACTTCTTATATAGCAGTACTTAGAAGAATCGTTTGTATACTTTGCAAATAACAGAAACAATTTTATTAATGAAGCTTACTAAGCTTACAAATGCATCTGTTGGTTTATTTATCAAGTTTTATGAACATCATTTTAGTCACGAGTTGTATAATGATAATATTATTATTAATAATAATAATTTAATAAAGCAAGGGACTAAAGAGTTAATAAAACGAGTTTCATACTCTGCCTTTTCTACGACAGCAAATAATCAAAGTATTACAAAATTGCTTATCTGTTTTTACGCCACCTTCGGTTATTTTGACAGACTGATAACACGTGTAAGCCATCTTGATTGATTTCAATTGATTTTCGCATTTAAAACCCTAGAGCTAACTTACAACAAAAATAAATACCTATACCAATTAAGCATGCAGCCAGTTGAACCAAAAAAATCAAGCAGCATTTAAATTTCTTTCTCATCAGGCACGAGAGCCGGCCTTCATCATCCGTAAATAGGCGAAGAAGTTATTTTTCATCACCCAAAGTAGTTATAATATTTGTGATAAAAATGTAATCTTGTTACACAAATAACTACACATTGTTGACATTTTGCTTTTACTATTTCAAACTTTTATTTTTCCTTTATAACAAAATTTATAATTGGATAATAACTGTAGATTTATGTTTCAATTTATAATTTTCATTCTTTCAAACTAAGGAAAAAATAGAGAGGAGTCGCGTTATTCTCGTTTCGTCGATAGAATATATTTTACGAATAAAAAGTACATAATTTAAAAGAAAAAAGAAAAAAGAAAAAAAATGTGTGGATTATTCTTGTTGTAAGTAGTGTAGCTTGCTCCCGAGAAATGTTATCAATATTATTTACAATTCACACTAAATCTGTTTAAATAAACAGAAATAACAAGGTATAAAAGTAGTGTTTATTGTCCACATAAGTATATATATTCTTCTTATATAATAAATTCATTATATAGCACTATGCGAGTACGAATACCCCAGTATACAATTACTTACCTAATTAACAGGTAATATCTGTCTTTAATTATAAATGTTAATGCTATGGTATGATGATAAAGCACGTTATGTTATACAATTGCGGTGCTGCGCAGCTGAATTTGAGTTATATAGAAACGACTGTGGGGATTTTAATGCAAGTATAGACAACGACCCGATGTTTATTTATAGAGTTGTTGTGTAACGTCTTCCAAACTGAATTTTATGTATATTTTTAAGCTATTTATAGACTTGACTTTTAATGTAGCAATATGCGGTGTTTTCTAAAACATCCGCACCTATTGCCTATAGATCTTATTTTCTTGATAATATTTTCGTACACTAAACAAATTGAGGCAGATTAAAATGTTAATATTCTAAAATTTACAGTTGACTTTCTAGAATTAATTTTAAAAGCTTTAGTGACAATTCTGTGTAATATGGATCTACTAGTGTAAATGTACACTCATGGGATCATAAGTGATAACCAACAATTAGTTTCCTTTTCTAAAGCATCGACGCAAACAAGTCGACTGCATTAGTTTATAGAATGCTTGTGTAACTAAACTAAAAAGGAAAAAGAAAGATAATCGAAATGTAAAAGACGCATTAGGTATGTTTTATTTTGTACAGAATACTATAGCAATACCTGGCGTGCGTGGATACGCCCATAAAAATAATTTTTATCGGCACCAAACTTCACAGGAACACTTTCCAGATTATGCTAGAGATCTCCTGAAAATTCTATCAAAATTGGTTTAGTGGTTTCGGTGTCTATAGGGAACATACATACCCACTCACACCGATACATCCACTTTTAATCCAACCCCGGAATAATCGCAGGTGATCCAATGTAAATAAGATCATTAGTGCAACTTCATGGGTTAGTATTAATCCAATCATGGAATAATCATGGTGACCCGATATCAATAAGATTAAATGATGGAAAATCTTTTTATTTTTAGTCCGAGAGACGCCAAATTTCACAGAAATACGCACTAGACTATGCTAGAGTTTTCCTGAAAATTTCATCAAAATCGAGACGATGTAAGGCACTTAAAGCTCACAAAATTAGAAAAGAAAAATAACTTGAACTCAGTGCATGATAATCTCATAAAACCAAAATAAACAAACACTATTGCAAAGATTTCCTTTTCAGAGGTAAGGTGATTCCACAATTTGTTTGCGGAATGTATAAGAGATTTCCAAGTAAATAATACATACACAAAACATACAAAACACGTATCTAACGTATTTTTCCTTAAGAGGATTGCTCGTCATTTAATTTTTTTTTAAAAAACATCAATTTATCTATGGTCTATTTAAAGAGCAATTAAATGTTTTACAAATGTAATCAGTCAATAAGAAATACATTTAAATATACGCAAGAAACGTTCTATACACTTTCAATTTAACATAATTATTTTTCTAGAAATATACCCAGAAGTGTACTAATTTCAAATTATGTTACAGCATTATTTGTTATAATAATCATAAGCAATTTCAGTACGACAAAAAAGTAACTATATAAATGATATTTAAAAAAAATCCGTATATTTATAGATTTATTTAACGTGAATTAATTAATTGGTACCTACATAATTGGAGATGAACTTATACAGTCTGTGCACCCCATAACTTCTTAAGAAGATATCTGAAATTTACCACAAACTATGCTCTTTAAATTTCTCATATAACCAAGCTTTTATAAATAGCCAAATTCGACATCTTAGGATATGCTGTTTTTTTTATATTTATACATATATCTGCTTCTTCAATAAAATTTAGAAAAACAGTTTGGAAGCTTGAGCTGTTGAAATTATTGTATGTAATTTGGTGCTCGGATCATTTGAAGCTAACAGAAAACATACTAAATATGTCTGACTTGTAAAAAGTATTTCTTCTTTTCTTTTCGAAATTCCTAAATTTGATTTCAATTTTCTGTCTGGAATTGCTATATTAATTTTTTTTATAAGCTATTATAAAATTCAGTCCAACTATACAAATTTTTCAACTAAATACATTTATTAAAAAGTTACTGTAAGACAGCTAGAGATGAATGTGAGTTTCAATGTATGTGTACCTAGTAACTTATTATACAGGTTGTTTCAAATTAAGTGCGCACCATTGCTAACTCCGTTCTTATTAATTCTAGAATATAGGTTAAATTAGCAAAGTAGTAGTGTTTTTAATGTTGATTAATATGCTTATCACAAATTAAATTATTAATCAATATTTTTGAAAATATATAATGCTCTATTTAAAAAATATAAAATTTCAATGTTTCTCGGAAATACGGTATTCAATTGTTTATTCATGAACTTGCATATTAATCAACACTAAAAGCACTACTACTTTGCTAATTTAACCTATTTTCGAGAATTAATGATAACAGAGTTATCAATGGTGCGCACTTAATTTGAATCAGCCTGTATATTATATATTTACTAGTGATGTTGGATCCCGTTACTTTTCAGTACTTGTAACTATCCGTTACTTTTTATTCGTTACCGAGTACTCGTTCAAATTTGCGGTGCGGGAATATGTATAGTTAATACATGATACAAACAAGATATTCACTTTATATACTAATTTTAATACATATTACGTTAAATAAATAAAATTCGTTAAAAGTATGACACAAGACATTCTAACTCAAAATTAAAAGTAAAATGCTTTTTAAGGAATCCCCATTTTATTTACTCACCGCCTGTAAAGTGACATTTGGCGAATGCATCGCTCGACCAGCAAGGAGTATTTCCCGGTCGAGGCGACTGTAAAAATTGGCTCTTTGGGACATTTAAAAAAAAATTAACTTTGTAGTAATAAAATTGAGTCTATAAAATACTACTTCCCTCGACTATTCTTCACTAAAAGTTGGGGAAATAGGAATAATAATGAAAAATCAATAAATTTGTGGCGCCATCTATTGGACTATTTCTCAAACAACCCAAAAAAGCGATAAATTCACTATAAATATTAGAATAAAAACGTCATAAGCAAGAATATAATAACTTAAACTAAATTTGAATGTAAGTAATAGGTACGTACAGAAATATTAATTAGGTAATCTATTTTAGGTTAGGTATGATTTTTAATCAATAATATTTTTTTAATTTATGCTCGTACAAAAATTTTTGTACAAACCACTTGCATGAAGACATTTTCCACGCATTCGCGCAATTAAAAGCACTCGCTTCCCTTCGGTCGCTCATGTTTTCAAAGTGCGCTCATGCGTGAAAATAGTCTTCCTTCACTTAGTTCGTAAATAACTATTACATTGCATCAATACAGTAAGTTCAAACAGAACTTTTATAATGAAATCGATATGCAAAAATTCAAGTAATACTAATAATTCATTAAATTCAAATATTTTGTACAAAATCATTTACTCTAAATTATATTTTTTTTATAAAATATTTCAGACAAGAATGTATCCTAAAAGTTATATATTATGAGAGTAACTGTTAACTAACGATTATTTGAAACTAGTTTTCGTTACTTCGGATCTTATCGAGTAACGAATACTTCAGTAACGGATAGTTAGGTTTGCAACAACACTAATCTTTGCTATTCGTTTGCTATCATGGCAGTTCCCTGCCCCCGAATATTTTCTCTTAATCGGCATGTGTATGTAAATCTGTTCATGCAAATAAAAATAAGGAATGTTCACATTAAGTAAAAACATATATTTTACATTTGCGTATTTACATACACTTAGCACGAACACCTATGATAATGTAGGAATATGCGCTTTATTTTCAAACCACTGTCATTATCTTAATGTTGGACGAATTAAGTGCAATTAAATTGCTTGGAAAAATAAAGATGATTGTTCAACAGTGATAATTGTGTTTATTTATCTGATTGTTTGCCTGTACTATTAATGATTGCTTATGAATTGCGAATTCGTGAATTATATAACTGTAAGTATTTGTATATTCCACAAAGGTAAACGTAACGTGTATAACACGTAAGTACATCTCCAGTTTGCTTTTCATTTTCTTTGTCAATCGAGTTTGTGTCAACATCTTAACATAATACCTGTCTGTATTTATAAAAGAAATTCGAAAATTTACGGCTTCATTTATCTTTCACAAAGAAACGTAGGTAATAATTGAAGAAATTTAATAAATGTTAGTATATACTACGCGTTGGTAAGAATTGATGTACGTATGCAATTCAAGATCGCAAAATCTCGAAAAGGTGATTTATATCACGTATAATAATTTATATAAATATCAAATATCATGATGTCCTTGATTAAATTCTTTAGGTAGAATGACAGCGCAGTTTTATTAGTCAAAGTTATATTCTAACTGAGAAATTAGATAATGAATTTATGCACGAAATCATTGTATGCAAAACTCTTTTACGTATAAACAACTGGCTATATTAATAACTTCTGATCGGGGTGAAGAGTATCTAAACCAAGTACTGTCAATTTCATTGAAAATGCTGGACGTTTGCCGCAACAACAGCCGTTGAAAAAGCGGAATTCATTCGTTGGACACATTCTTGTTAAATTTAAACCACTTCGAAAATCATAATAAAACATCACACAAAAGTGTTCTCTTGTTAAATTCATTTTGTTACTGTATCACTATCTTCTAATTGTCACCGTAAAAAAAAAGTTATCTGACACTTCTTTGTTCTGTCATTTGTTTTCATTTACGTAAATGTGAAGTAGCCGAATTTGCATAAATCATGAGTCAGGAACCAACAGTATTGTTGTATTCCCAGATTGTCATAACAATTTTACAATTAAAATAAGCATAAATGTGAATGCAGTGTTAAAATTGAAGGAACGTAACAAATAAATGAAAGCATACAGTGTGTTTCACTCGACCTGAAGACACCTAAATAAATTGTTTATTGATAAAGGAATTAGTATAAAACTTTTACCAGTGATAAAGGCCATTAACGTTCATATTTTGATGGAAATAAGTCTTTTTTGAAGTCTAAATCTGGCCAACTATGATCAAAATAAAACATGTGTTTCAAGTACAATCATAGTAGTGATGAAGATGGAGAAAAATGTATTTAAAATAGTTATTACTAATTACTAAAATCCTCCAAATACGAAGTTTTGTTGGAAAATTTTAATTTTGTAATTTTTTACAATTTCGTGTAAACTCATTGAAAAAATATCTAAAATATCAAGTGTGCAACACACAATCAAAACAATTGAAAATACATTATAAACATTAAATTATAATTTTATAGCACTTATTCAATTGAAGAAGCAGAATGAATACATTTTGTACTCGTTTTCTGTTATTCAGCTTTTTCGTGTTAATCGTATTGCCAAAGAAAAATGAGGCCATGATACTTGTATTTAAAATTGCTTACCATACACTTACTTTTTGTAAAAATTGTCATTTACAATAAATTACATAAGTTGGATTTTCTGATGATCAAACTACATCAGTAAAAATATTTTTTTTCAAAAAGTCTTTGCCGGGTTAAACTCTATAGGATCCTCAACAGGTCGAATAATTTCTATCTATTTAAGAATGCTACATCTTTGTTCATCCATCACTAATCAAACAACAAAAATATCATTGCACTTAAATAAAATCTCTTGATTACTGACGTTACAAACAATTTTGAATTGTTTTGACTGTACGTTGCCCACTTGATATTTCAAGAATTTTTTCAACGAGTTTACGCAAAATTGTAAAAAAATTACAAAATTGTTTTTTAGCGAAACTATGTATTTCAAGGATTTAAGTGATTAGCAATAACTTTTTAAAATATTTTTTTGCTCTATCTTCATGGCTATTATGGCTTTACTTGAAACACTAGTTTTTATTTTAACCATACTTGGCCGCATTTAGACTCGAAAAAAAAATTCAGTTCTACAAAAATATTAATCGTATTGGCTTATATCACCCGTAAAGGTTTTATACTAAAAGTGCTTTATCAATTAAATAATTAATTAATAAATAAACAATTTATTTATGTGACTTCAGGTAAAGTAAAATATATTGTATATATGTATAAGCACAACTACTTTAACAAATTACACTACGAGAGGGAAACGATAACTAAAACGAATGACTCTTCAAAGGGGCTAGTATAAATGCAAATATATTAGGTTGCGCTGTGTAATATTTGGACCCATTAGTTATAAAAAAAACAGCCTGATGGAAAAGCTTAATTTTAGTGAATGTATACGTGAAATTTAGAGTACGGTTCGGTAGAAAAATATTTTCTGAAGAAGCAGATATTGCCACAAAAGGTAATTTATGACGATAACATAAATACATATTTGTCGCCGGGTGAACCGACTCAAGAGAGGAAGAACCAGTGCGGAAGGCGAGATATGCAGTGGACGGCTAAAACGGTAACAACTCCAGATATGATTCGAGCTTTCAAAGGAGGCAAAAAAGGTTGTAGGTATAGCAAAAAACGGATTTACTACATTTTGAGGAAAGAACTGGATGTGCACAAGCTCTCTGGCAGATGGGTGCTGTGCTTGCTGCCTAATCAAAATAAACGCATTCGATGTCAACTGTCTCAGACAAGTATGGATATATTTAAAAGAAGTGATACAGATTTTTAAAACGATAAATAAAACCATGGCGCATGCAAACACACGCCAAGATGAAAAAGTAATTTTAACAATGGGATTATCGTTATTCTTTTCTTCCCAAGAAGACACTCCTTTCAGTATTCACAAAAAAGGTTAAGCTATAATTTTTTTTTGAAAATACACCGGTATTTTACTTATAGATTATCCTTAAGATGGCTACGCACTATTCTGAACGTTTGAATTTGCTGAAGGTTGTTACATGTGAAAAACGACCTGGTTTGTAGAAGAAGAAAACTCACCTATCTATTCTCCAGATTTAGCTTCATCGGATAGGGGGTCGTAACAATTTTCCACAAATAAAGATATGATAACAATTGAATTAAATTAATCAGTTTGAAGACATTAATTAAATTGATTCTAATTTCTCTAATTGCCATATTTTTTCTCATATTTACAATTTTTAGAATCGCACGTTAAACAATAGAAGATCTTGATGATAGTTTTAGTGATCTTTGTGTTAACATAATCACGAATCCCGCTTTGTGCATGCTTCGAGGCCATAGAACAACATTTCAAGCATCTGATTTAGCTTAACTTGAATTAACTGTTTTTGTGAAATTTAAATATTGCTGAAGGGGGCCCCACGCAACGACGAAGCTAACGTCTTTAAGAGGTTTTGTTCAAGCAATAGTACAGCTTCCAATTATGAAATATCAAAATGAAATTCAGAAAACAAATAAACAAACGTTCTTTGATTTGAAATAGTTTTTAAAATAAAGTTTCTGAAACTGTGTTTTGATGTTGTAAATCTGGCCAATAAGGTTGAAATGTAGGAGTAAATAATTTTAATTATAAGAAAATACTCTCAGCAAATCCTTAAATGATTCTTTGTGTTCAATTTAATGCAAAAAATAATAATAAAACCAAAATTGCCTGCTAGTTATTTCACTTGAACGAACACCTGGAGGATAGATATCTAAAGTGTCTGAAATTACATTTAAATTTAAGAATCAACTTTCAGGAACATACATTATCTTGAATTTATACAAAAACACAGTGAAAATTTGAATTTATTTAATATAGTTCCATTGTTTTCAGCATATATGTCACACACTAAATCTCAGTTTAATTTCTGCAGAGAAACGAAGTAGTATCAGTCAGTTTTATGAGCGATATCAAAGTACAATGAGCCATTATTTGCCCATATTTATTATTAGCTCAGTGGTGAGTCACATTGAAATAAAATTAATTAATAACGCTAAATTTTCGAGGTCATTGTTAAGCAGAAAAACAATTATTATTGACTATTTTCGTTTCTACAAATGTATAAAAATAGAAAATTAATATTTCCGTACAAGCAAATGATTTATTTAAATAGTAGATCAACTGATATCATAATTCTGTTTATATAATGTACTATATTAATAACTTCATTGTACTAGTATTTAAATATAACCAAAGCATGAAAAAGTAATGTTGTTATTGCTATTGAGGAGATTGCTTTCATAAAGTGTTTATAATTTGCTTAAATATTACAATGGTGTTTTTTTTTACTTATACAAAACCACGTGTCGGCATCAAAACAAGTATCTAGGATTTTAAGCATATTAATGACAACGAATAATAGTATTACGTATTGTTGTCATATGTATTTACTAAATAAGATATTGAATGAAAAATGTACCTACAATGACACCAGTCACATCTCCAGTGAATATATACACATGGAGCATAGCTTTATGGTAATACTCATTATCATGTACTACGTAATTGTGGGTTATACAATGCGAATTATCAGTTAGACAACTGAAATTTAGGAGCAGAGTATCTAAACGTAGGTGCTTTTGCAGACGATTTGGTTGTATTGGCCGGCAATGAGACAGAAATGATAGTCAACCTGGATATGTGGAATGAAGCTCTAATAACTTGAAAGTAAAAGATCAACGTGAACACAGCCAAGGTCAGGACACTGGGGAAAACAGAAACAAAGTTAAATATAATAATATAGGCAGGTACGAGTTACAGCATGTAGAAGCATTTAAATACTTAGGAGGAGAAATATCCCACAGCACAGAGACTGCGGCCAAGTTATACCACTAAGAATTGTTTTTATATGGAAAAAAAATATCCAGAAAAACTACGATATACCAGGTATATGCAGCAGTGTTCAACCCAGTTCTACGAATGAGAAAGTTTGGTACTTACCGAAAGAATAAAGCCCCGATTGCAAAGTATGGAAATAAAATACCTCAGAGGAGTCCTAAGAGCTACGAAGAGAGACATGATAAAAAAACTCGACAAAACGAGAGCAGTTAGAAGTAGAACCAGTTGCTAGACAAATTAAAAAGAGCCAGCTCAGATGGTATAGGCACCTAATACGAATGAGCGGTGACAGATCAATCTAGAGAGTATGGGAGTCAAGGATATCAGAAATAATGAGGTGTGGCCACCACACGACTTTCTTCTACGTATGAGCGTTTCAAATTATACAACATTTTTCTAAATTGTTTTAAATAGTTTTATCTTCTTAGAAAAATAAGCTTGTGAGTGAAAGTGTAACTTCAAGTTCAAATTTTAAGAATGTTCTTATATAAAAATTATTCATAAACCTATTATAAGTACTGCTATACTCTTAATAAATTTCTATAGAATGCATATTTTACGACATACATATTTGCAAAATATCGCTATTCGATAAGAGTAAAAGTATTACTTTAGGCCGAATTTTGATTTTTTTTTTATACAAAAGGTATTGAAAATTAAATTCTAAATACTTTTATTATCGTAACAAACCTGTCTAAAAAGCATGACTTCCGAAATATTCGCAAAAAACTGATGTTCGATAAGAGTAAAAGACTTACTTCCGGTAGGAATTTCGAAAAACTTTTTTATTGTTTAAACTTAGTAGTTGACGAAATATTGGTAAAATTCGAGAAAGTAAAAGGGCAAAAGAGAGACCAGCCAAACATAGAATAAGAATGTGGAGAGACAAACCTAAGAGCGAAACTTGCAACAGACAAAAGGAGGGGCGGAAGTTTGTGTACAAGAAAATGTAAAATGGCAATATGTATATGGAACCCTACACCTAAGGGCCCAATACAGTTTTTTTGATTATATATACAATAAACAAAAACACTAAAACACCTTTACCACACTAGAGCACAAAAAACTAAATACGTATTTCGACAGTAGCACTGACTAAACCCCGTTGTCTATAGGATAATAATTAATTATTAATAATATATAATAATTATAAGAATAAATAAATATTAGATCAGTGTTAATTCCATTTTAATAATGACATTAATCATCCAATGAATGATTATTTTTAATCCAGCTCACATACAATACTGTATCCTTTATATTATACAATTCATAAATCAAATTCAAATCTTTACATACACTTATATTATTTTTCAAATATGTTTCTGTCTCCTTACTGAAAGACAATATCAATGAATATGATTAACTTTCACGTTGGTCAAACCTTCTCACATTTAAAACAATGGATATAGTTATACTCAAATAATCCTTTAAGTCGAAATTTTAAATTAACAAAAATTTAAATTCTGTAAATCTCTACTGATTTATGTATGTAAATAGTATCAGTTGGTGATCATATAGATCTTGAAAATCCTTTTAAAATCCATATGAATCGTGTATTTCATTTCTTACATTTTAAGTTAGTACAATGATATTAGTAATCATTTGCGTGTTTTGCATCATTGATATCTAAACCGATAATGCAATAATTTCTTTTTAAATTAGGTTTAAGTGTATTTGAATTTCAAAAAGAAACAAGTAACGTAAATAAGTATAGCTCGATTAAGATCTGATGGCACTTGCGTGGATAACAATTTTAAGACAGAAAAAGAGAACGTAGCATGAAACGTGAGAGATAGATATAGATTTCGCTACATATGAAGGGTTAAGGATCAACTTGAAAACATTAGTCCGTAATTAACTTAATTGCACATCGTCTACCGTAGTGCATTGCTTTCGATACCGATGTTTTTAACGCACATAATATAAATTTTAGCCACGCCTTGCGCATCCTGGGTGCCATCAGATAATAACCGAGCTATAAACATATGCTAACTAGCAAGACGCTTACTGGTGTATAACTCAGCAAAATTTCAGTTTATTAGTACGTCTTGTTTATACGCAACAAAATCCGTTTTCTCAGCGTCAACCAAGCTTCTTTATTACTGTTAACAATTGAATATCCCGCGTTTAGAGTGCCCTCTATCTGCCTTTAGATTTCCGTTGATCCATCTGTGCGAAGCAATGTTGTCTTCGCTGTCAATTTACATTCACAAATGGTCGACTCATTTTGAATTTCTAAAGTAGAAATTAAAGTGATCACATAGTCAAAAAAAAAAAATTGCAAATTGCAGATTATAAACTCTTGTCAACTTCTATTTTGTATTTATGATCTTGTGTTATTTTTGTTCTGCTTATTTTATACGATTATGGCTGTTATAGAGACGGCTTTAGCTTAGATTTTTGCAGATATAAATGTTTTGTGTCAATTTGTGTTTAGCAACGATAGAGGCCAAATAGCTAATTTCATCAATACCATACTTTACATTGGAGAGTAGAATCCACCTCTCAACATCTAATTAGAATGAAATCCGTAGGCCAAAACTATTAGTTTACTTCTGTGAAGAATGTAGAATAAATGTCAATTGAATTTGAGAACAAATTTGTAAAATTTGATTTTACCACTGTTACTGAAAGTAGTAGGCTATCATTCCTATCGGAACTCAGTAATTTGCTAATATCAGAAGTAATAGTAATAGCCATACTGTGAATAACTAAAATTAAGGAATGTATAAATGTCCAATTTCACACTAAATTAATATTTGTTACTTATATATGGGTCCTTAGAAGAAGATACTTTATCTGCACATTTATTTTTACGATTTACAGCTGTGATTCGAAACAGCCCAGAGGCACACATTATTAAAAGGGTATTAATTCTTAAATGAAGTGGATACAAAAGTTGTTCAAAATTACGTTCCAAATATTTTTATCTCCTTAACAAATCTATAAAGAATGCATACTTGTGAAATATTTGCAATACACGGTTTTCGACTAGAGTAAAGTTGCTATATCCACATTTTCTTTTTTCGGGAGACTTGTAAACGTGGACATCTGCAGAAATCTCGAGATCAATAATGAGAATCATCACAACCTTTTACTTTCTTATACGTAGTATAAGGAAGTATTGTGATGATGAAAATTTTCGACCTCGAGATTTTTGCAGATGTCCACGTTTTGAAGTCCCCTGATACCGAAAAAGTGGTTTTTAAAAAATGTCTGTGTGTCTGTCTGTGTGTGTGTGTGTGTGACCACGATAGCGGCCAAACCGCTGTAGGTATCAATTCCAAATTTTGTATTTACGTGTATAATCGCCCTCTTGAGATCTGATTAGTTATTCAGTAAGATCGGTAGACCGGAAGTAGCAGTTTACTTCAGCGAAAAAATCGAATTTTGCGAATATTTCGTCAACTACTAAGTTTAAACAAATTTATAAAGAATTCATATGTACTTAAAATCAAGTTTGAGACAAATTGTCTCAAAAAAATTTTCGAAATTCCAACCGGAAGTAGGTCTTTTACTCTTATCAAAAATCAGTCTTTTGCGAATATCTCGCCATTCATGCTTTTTAGAGAAGTACGTTACGAGTATAAAAGTATTTAGAACATAATTTTCAATATCTTTTGTATAAAAAAATTTCAAAATTCAGACCGGAAGTAACACTTTTACTCTTATCGAATAGCGATTTTTTGATAATATCTTGCAAAGTATGCATTCTATAGCAATTTATTAAGAGAATGAAAGTACTTAGAATAGGATTTTGAATAAGTTTTGTATAAAAAAATTCTTAAAATTGTATCGTTTGAAACGCTCACACGTATAAGAAAGTCGTGTGGTGGCCACACCTCATTTTTTACAATGTTATAATATCTATAAGAAAGTAGTGCATATGCATAGTTTCCATATGCTTACGCATCCAATAAGAGTGAATTGTAATAATAATGAACAAGATAAAAATGTGTATATACACACCATATATGTAAAAAAATATTCCACACGATTGTTGCATAAAAGTGTGAACACCAGCAAACTATTAACCATATTTTCTGGGAAATTGTAAACAAACATTAAATATTACACAACAAGTAACTTTTTAATTTTTTCTACACAGTTACATAAAATATATAGAAATATCATGTACATACAGAAATAATCATAAAAAATTAAAAATAAATTTTAATAATTATTTAGAACTAGTACACCAGTATTTCTTCATTTTGATAGATTATTATATTGTCATCCTCACTGTCATTAAAGCATGATTTCTTAGGATAAGGAGAATGCATAGCTGCATATCTTCTTTTTAAAATCTCATGCAAATCGTGTCTTACATCAGGTGTCTTTTGCATCGGCATTTTAGTATCTCTATTTATGGATTTAAGTTTCACATTAGTTATATCTCTTAACATACCATTTCTGTTTATCTTAGGAGTACTGCATCTAATTTCATTACTACTTTTAAACTCGTCTATATCCGGCAGAGGAGGAGGATTGGGTATTTGAAAATCACTGTCCTTTTTCAAATTTATAGACATTAACTGACTCACTTGCTCCCTCAATAGCTTCAATTCTTCTCTTAAAGCTGTCACTTCATCTTTGTTTGTTAATGTACTACAACAAACGGATGATCTTCTTTGTTTCATATATTTAGGGGAATGCACTATGTCCGAATTGACACTTTCCGATTCAAAACTCAAATCTAAAGCGGAATCCCATCCCTCATTAGCGTCTTCTTGCAAGGTTTCTCGCTTCCATTCTAAGACACTTCTACTTATTAATAACCTGGGTGTCTTGTAGAAAAGAAAATGTGGTAGTTTCATTAAAAGTTTAGATATATTGCTTCGGTGAGAAGTTTTTAAACTGACGTTTCCCATTTCATTAAGTTTTAATTGTCAGTTTTGACACATGATTTTTGTTTGTTTTGATTTAATAACTGCCAATTAGAAATTAAAAATGTAAATGCTAGATACAAAGTGCCTGTACAACTGCTAGCAGTAAATTTTGGTCGTCAATGTCATTTTTTGACAAAATAAAAGCAGCTATATTGTGAAATGGTCGTAATTAGGTAATCCAAACAACGTGATCTAATATGGAGCCTGTGGGCAAACAATGAATGAAACTTAGTTTGGTATGACATCATTATTAGTTTTAATACTGTTTTACTTTTCGTATGTGTTGAGTTAATAAACATGATAATGCAGAATGATTACTTGAAGAAGTTCTTATCTGAAAATCCAGAAGTTGGAGTAATATTTTGTTGAAATCATCATAGAAAATAGTTATTCGTGTGAGACTGTATTTTTTCTACTCCCATACTTTAATTGTATTATTAGGTATGCCGAACCTGTACTTTAATGATGTCCATTACGATACAGATTTCCATTATGATACAAGTTTATATTCAATAGGAATACAGATTTTTCATTACGATACAAGTTTATATCCAATGGGAATGCCACATTCCAATATTCAAACAATATTCAATATGGCGACTGCATATCTGACAGATATACAAATTAAATAAAGGTGACAGTTCTCTGCAATTTACAAGTAAGTACTTACAATTTGTGCTTTTTTGAAAATATAAACGGTAAAAATGAGGAATAATGACAGTGAAATGTAAAATTTGAGTCCACCAGAAATTATGGAACAAGCCTTAGTAACCACGAATAATTTATTACCAGCTAAATTCGCAAAGGTGTATGGAAAATTTTAACCCCAATTTTTGAAATGGAATGTTCAAAAAATAATGTTTTATTATGGGGTCGTAGAAAAAATAGTGTATGCAACTCGCATTTAATGGTTATTAAGACACCCGTATTCATTACAATACTCGGCTTCGCCTCGTATTGTAATTTTCTTAATCGTGTCTTAATAGCTATCATTAAATGCTCATTGCATAATATACAATTTTGACAGATATCAGATGAACATTATATTACTTGATAATTTGGATCCATTCACTTTTGAAATTAGACAATAGATGATATTCCACCTGTGCCAAGTACGGATATTATAGTATATTTGGTTTTAATACATATTTATTACACTAAGGATCAAATGACAGTGTTCAAGAGTCTCACCGTTTACATTTATTAACAACTTATTTATTTTATGTGGAAAAGTAGGTGTTTTTGATTAGGTGAAACACTTATAAGTTAATTTAAAACCAATGGATGTGTAGTGCATTATTATGAAATGTCAATCAATACTTTCGGCTTACTCTACATGCATGGCTGGTAACAGCCGAACATTATAGTTATGTTGGTGCATTATTATTTCTAGTATATGAAGCAAAGGAAAGCCACTCATGCACTGATTAAGGATTAATTATTTAAACTTGTCTTTAAATTTACAATACCTAACAAAATAATCAGAGGATTGTTTAGTAAGATTTATTTATTAAAATACTTTCACTTAATTATTATAGAAGCAATAGTTAATTAATAGTAATAAGAAAATAAGTTTAATCATATAGAAATATTATGTGTAAGATTATAAAAATTTATTATAAATATTTACCATACAATGTATAACAGTTTAGGACTTAAAAAAATGTAAATAGATTTCAAATATTATTATATTAATAAATAAATTTAACTTACTATTAAAGTTTTGTGCTTTATCTGTAACGAAATGCCTATTTATCTTCTAAAATAATGCCCACGTTGTACAGGAATAAATAAAGATTATATAGTCCCATAAATAATTAAAAAATACAAAATCATTTACTACTTACATATGTTAATTAGAGCATTAAATACAATCACAATTTTATCTACACCGTTTAATTTTTGCGCGTTATTACACTTTTTTAACACAGATACTGGAATGAGATATTTTGAGGTGCTAACGAGTTCTTCCTTTACTAAAAGCTGGAAAAACTAAAATTCACTTGCAGAATTCCTAGTGCTTCCTTTATTAAAAATGCTTTTTCGCCTAGAAGATATCCTGGGTTAAGATTGTTACAAAAATTACTTCTTCCATTTATTTTTCAGATGTATGTCACCCCGAGCTTCACTAATGTAGCATATACTTCCCTGAGGAGTTATTGCAACATCATACTTAGATAACTAAATAATGACCTTAGTAAGTTAATTTAATAGGATAATTGTTTAATAAAAGTACTTATAGTCAAATTTTAATTATACAAATACGTTTGTTTGCCCACAACGGCAGTATTGAATTTTATTTGACAGGTCGTTAGATTGCCCTATTGTAATAACCTATAATTTAATCAAATTTAATCTCTCACATATGTGACTGTCATTATTTTTTGTGTTAGATTTTGTTACTTACCCTATTGTCGATACTACTTTAAACAAACAAAGGAAATTAATAATAATAAAACATATAAAATAAATAAACAATAGCGTTAATATGGTAACTAAAATTACATATACAAACTAAAAAAATATGAAAGTTCAATATTTTATTACTTCTCCGTTTGCCTCGATAAATTTTGCCCAACGATTAGGCATGGAAAGGTATAGTTTTCTAAAATAGTCCGATGTAAGATCATGCCAGTCAGGACTTAAACTCGGCCAATCCAGCACTGTTACATTATTATTATGAAACCATTATTTTGCCCTACGGGTTAATACTATTAGACTATTATTTCGTTGATAAATAAAATTCCCTTCTGGAAAAATTGGTGTAGTTGAGGGTAACATATCGTTTTCTAAAATGATGATATAAACATAACTTGTCAGACGCTCATAAATTCTTAATAATATGCCATGACTCTTTGCGGAAATCCATGCCTAGCTAGGTAAGTAACTAATACGGACTATTTAGCACTTATACTACAAAATAATATTTTTTTATTATAATGGTGATTTTTATTGAAGAATAACTATTATATTATATTTTATAATAGTTTACTTTGACTAAATTATTGTAACTCTTTAATTCCTAACGATTGTGCATAATTTGATACATTATTTGTGCTAATTCCACAGTTTGGATTCTGAACAACAGACGTTTTGGGGGTCATTACGTCTGCCGTCTTCAGGGTAGGACTATAAAGGAATGTTTTTTGCCAAAAGCTAAACGTAAATTGTGTGTTTAGGACGAAATTCGTGTAAAATAATTATGACAGTTCTAAATGTCATTGACTGAAGACAGCAGACGTAATGTCCGCCGAAATGTTGGTAGTTCAGAAAACAAATCACAAATGACACGAATTATGTTTCCCCAAAATCTTTGTCAATAGCTCGTTGTATTTCATGTTCGATTTTTCCTAAACATCTGACGCATGTGACTTCGGTATACGCTTATATTTTTCCTTTTGTCTTCTGCTCAAAAATTTTATTTGTTTAAAGCATATACAATTACTGGTGCACATAATTCTCTTTGCTTTCGATTCTAATTACTACTCTTTTCCGATCTGTTTGACGTATAGTTTCAACAAAGTTACATTATTTTTCTGTTATTCCTATTTGTTCCACGTTTTCAACTAACTTAGTTGATATATAAAATACGTCCATATTCAAGAAAAGAGTTAACAGATTTTTTTGACTAATTCTATTTTATTATTTTTAATTAAATCTGCAGCAACGTTTCTGATCCTTTTCGAAACGTACATTAATTATTGTTACGGTGTCGTTTATTTTTTCAACTACATTTTTCATTGATACACTTATAAATTGATTTGTATTATTTATTTTACCACTTTTTAACTTGTAAAGAAAATTCACGATTATATGTTGTACATATTACATGTTACATAATTGAAATAAATTACAATTAGAGAACAAATTCGTGCTGACTAAGTTCTCTTTCATAAATTCCACAATTAAATTTGAATAATGAATCACATAAAAATACACAACAAAGTAGAAAACGTGAAACAGCATAATAAATTAAATTGCTGTCATTTTTAAAATGTTCATGTCAGAAGCAAATTATTAAACAAAAGCGGATCTTCTTTAACCTTCCTAAAAAATAATTCTCATGTTTATTTGTCGGCATCAAGATCACCAAACATTACATTTTTCGTACACAAGCGCAAATACTGTCATTCATTTCTGCTTTTCCCACAAGAACTTTGCTTCGAACCGACATTACAATTACTCAGTATGAAATACTACTCTTATATGTATTAATCGTTTCCTCTTATGTTCAAAAAAGCATGCAATGTATGGGGTTAAAAACATGCTATGATAAGTATACGGAAAGAAATGTTTTTTTTCAGTACTTATAGGCTGAGACAAACAATAATAAATAATAATGAAATGCTACAACCGCCAATTTCGTCAGTGCTTTCCTTTATTTAATTTCGTACAAATGATCTCAAGCAAAACATACCGAAACGATTCTGTAGAAATATACAAGTCGTAATTATAGATATTGCTTTTCTCGGAATTGAAGAATTCATAGACAATAATTGTAGTAAATAGTACACATTTGTACTAATCGTACTATCTGATTTATGATTGACTTTAGACAAATAAATCTATGCATATTTTTATTTTTTAGAAATATATTCAGAGATGAATGTAGTACATTTTCAAATGAGTGAAATTTTTAGTAGTACTCTCTGTTTAATTGAAGCAATCACCGACACTGACATAAGATCACTATTTACAAAATTTACTTAATTTGGGTAAACACTGTTCTAATTTTTGTCGCAAACTGGAATTCCTTCGGCAGTTTTTGATCAATGTTGGTAACGTTACAGCAAAATATGCAGTATTACCAATCTTCTTCACATCCATTGCACCTAGTAACATTTAGAGGGAGCAAAATAAACTACCAGTGTGAAAACAAGCACATCTTTGTGGTTATTTACTTTAGTAATATACAAAATTGAAAATGAATGATCGAAAAGGTTGAACAATAGTAGCATGAATAAAATACTTTTTTGAAGAACTTAAACAGGTTTTTGATTTAAAAAAATGCACACATGAAAAACTGTAAAAAAATAATCCATTAAATTTTAATCAAATACCAAATAAGAAGAAGCCATTTATATTGCAAAATTATCGTATTGTATGGTGATAACATCTAACTTCTAAAATAAACTATAATGCAATAAGAATCTTCAACATCGTCTTAATAGGTTCTAATATTTTACTTTAATGCACCAAACACTGAATGATAAATGATTATATTATTATGAACTTAAGAATCGAGCAGCTGTGATATGAATTATATGTCTAAGACGGATTGTAAGGAATAGACAAGGTACGTAATATTTGTGGTTGGTACATATTTGAGGTTATATTAATGTAATATAATACATAAGTATAATAATAAAAGGCTACTTAACCTGTTTGGTCATATGGTCAGAATAGATAATATAGTTTAAACCATGCAAATCCGACAAAGGCAAATATCAAACAGAAACCAAGATGTGGTAGATCAGGTACACCAGGCAACATCTTAACTACTTCGTGTATCTAAATTTCCATGAAAGATTAAAGGTCAATTTTTATCTAATCTCTAAAAGTAATAGTCCATAGGTGTAAAGTCTGGTGAGTGAGCTGACCAATAGAGTTTCAAAAAGTCAAAGTCAACGTTCAATCAAATGCGTGAAATGTGCTAATAATATTTTCAAATTGTTTAAATGATTCAAATTTTCCACGAAAGCATATAGATCAGTAATTTTGTTTACTGGAATCTCATACCATCATTCATTGCCAGTTCTATCCAGCTTGTAATTTTCATTCTTCGCCTTACAAGTTGGTGCAATTATGTTTAGAACCTTCGGCTTTTTAAAGTTTATGATGTTGACCTATCCAATTCTAACCTTTCTACATATAACAACAATCTTAATTTTACATTTTTGTCTATAGTGCATGGTTATGCTTGGTTCGTCTTCTGTTTGTAGCAATTCTGTATTTGTTAATTTCCCCTGCCTTTATGTCTTCATTCATTTAAAACTCTTTCCGCAAATATTACTAAAATTCAGTTTCAATAATTCACATAATTATAATCGTTTGTATATATTCTTCCTTAGATTTTTAGTGATTTTACTTTCTTATACGTTAGTATAAGGAAGTATTGTGATGTTGAAAATTTTCGACCTCGAGATTTTTGCAGATGTCCACGTTTTGAGGTCCCCTGATACCAAAAAAGTGGTTTTTAAAAAATGTCTCTCTCTCTCTCTCTCTCTCTCTCTCTCTCTCTGTGTGTGTGTGTGTGTGTGTGTGTGACCACGATAACGGTCAAACCGCTACAGATATCAATTCCAAATTATGTATTTACGAATATAATCTTCCTCTTGAGAACTGATTAGATTTTGAGCAAAATCGGCAGACCGGAAGTAGTAGTTTACTTCAGTGAAAAAATGGAATTTTGCAAATATTTCGTCAATTACTAAGTTTAAACAAATTTATAAGGAATTCAAATGTACTCAAAATTAAATTCGAGAAAAATCGTATTAATAAAGTTTTTCGAAATTCCGACCGGAAGTAGGTCTTTTACTCTTATCGAAAATCAGTTTTTTGCGAATATCTCGCAAGTCATGCTTTCTAGGCAAGTACATTATCAGTATAAAAGTATTTAGAACGTACTTCTAAATACCTTTTGTATAAAAAAAATTTCAAAATTCGGACCGGAAGTAACACTTTTACTCTTACCGAATAACGATTTTTTGCAAATATGTCGTAAATTATGCATTCTATATATATTTATGAAGAGTACAAAAGTATTTAGAGTTGGATTTGGAATAGTCTTTGTATAAATGAAATTTCAAAATTCGGACCGGAAGTAACACTTTCATACGTATAAGAAAGTTGTGTGGTGGCCACACCTCATTTTTTTAGTATAAGGAAGTATTGTGATGATGAAAATTTTCGACCTCGAGATTTTTGCAGATGTCCACGTTTTGAAGTCCACTGATACCAAAAAAGTGGTTTTTAAAAAATGTCTGTGTGTCTGTGTGTCTGTGTGTCTGTGTGTCTCTCTCTCTCTCTCTCTCTCTGTGTGTGACCACGATATCGGCCAAACCGCTGTAGATATCAATTCCAAATTTTGAGTTTACGTGTATAATCTCCCTCTTGAGAACTGATTAGAATTTCAGCAAATTAGGCCGACCGGAAGTAGTAGTTTACTTCAGTGAAAAACTCGAATTTTGCCAATATTTCGTCAACTACTAAGTTTAGACGAACTTATAAAGAATTCATATGTACTTAAAATTAAATTTGAGAAGAATTTTATTAAAAAAAATTTTCGAAATTCCTACCGGAAGTATGTGTTTTACTTTTATCGAAAATCGGTTTTTTGCAAATATGTTGTAAATTATGCATTCTATATATATTTATGAAGAGTACAAAAGTATTTAGAGTTGGATTTGGAATATTTTTTATATAAATGAAATTTCAAAATTCGGACCGCAAGTAACACTTTCATACGTATAAGAAAGTCGTGTGGTGGCCACACCTCATTTTTTCCTTATCCTTACATGCACTGCATAATTATCTTATTGCTTTGTTCTTCGTTCTTGTTGAAATGACAATGCCATGAATAGACAATTTACAATAATTGACTATGCCTAGTAATTCTAATTTTTATTTCTTTTTTGACCAATAACAACAATTTTAAGATGATACTGCTGCTTTGAATCGTCCACCACATTTCCTTCCGCCATCACAGTAAGGAATATTTTAATCTAAACGCGTTGTCTTCATCACCACATATTTTTTTCCCTTTCCTTTTTAAAGTTTTTACTTTCTTATACGTAGTATTAGGAAGTATTGTGATGATGAAAATTTTCGACTTCGAGATTTTTGCAGATGTCCACGTTTTGAGGTCCCCTGATACCAAAAAAGTGGTTTTTAAAAAAATGTCTGTGTGTGTGTGTGTGTGTCTGTCTGTCTGTCTGTCTGTGTGTGACCACGATAGCAGTCAAACCGCTGGAGATATCAATTCCAAATTTTGTATTTACGTGTATAATCTCCCTCTTGAGATCTGATTAGGATTTCAGTAAAATCGGTAAACCGGAAGTAGCAGTTTACTTCAGTGAAAAAATCGAATTTTGCCAATATTTCGTCAAATACTAAGTTTATACAAATTTATAAAGAATTAATATGTACTTAAAATTAAAATTGAGAACAATTTTATTTAAAAAGTTTTTCGAAATTCCTACCGGAAGTAGGTCTTTTACTCTTATCGAAAATCGGTTTTTTGCGAATATTTCGCAAGTCAAGCTTTTTAGACGGGTACGTTACGTGTATAAAAGTATTTAAAACATAGTTTTCAATATCTTTTGTATAAAAAAGATTTCAAAATTCGGACCGGAAGTAACACTTTTACTCTTACCGAATATCGATTTTTGGCAAATATGTCGTAAATTATGCATTCTATATATATTTATTAAGAGTACAAAAGTATTTAGAGTTATATTTGCAATATTTTTTGTATACATGAAATTTCAAAATTCGGACCGGAAGTAGCACTTTTACTCTTAGCGAGTAGCATTTTTTTTCGAATATCTTGCAAAGTATGCATTCTATAGCGATTTATTAAGAGAATAAAAGTACTTAGAATAGGATTTTGAATAAGTTTTGTATACAAAAATTCTTAAGATTGTATAGTTTGAAACGCTCATACGTATAAGAAAGTCGTGTGGTGGCCACACCTCATTTTTTCTTTTTACTTTCTTATACGTAGTATAAGGAAGTATTGTAATGATGAAAATTTTCGACCTCGAGATTTTTGCAAATGTCCACGTTTTGAGGTCCCCTGATACCAAAAAAGTGGTTTTTAAAAAATGTCTGTGTGTCTGTCTGTCTGTCTGTCTGTCTGTCTGTCTGTCTGTCTGTCTGTCTGTGTGTGACCACGATAGCGGTCAAATCGCGGTAGATATCAATTCCAAATTTTGTATTTACGCGTATAATCTTCCTCTAGAGATCTGATTAGTTTTTGAGTAAAATCGGTAGACCGGAAGTAGCAGTTTACTTCAGTGAAAAAATCGTATTTTGCCAATATTTCGTCAAATACTAAGTTTATACAAATTTATAAGGAATTCATATGTACTTAAAATTAAAATTGAGAACAACTTTATTTAAAAAGTTTTTCGAAATTCCTACCGGAAGTAGGTCTTTTACTCTTATCGAAAATCAGTTTTTTGCGAATATCTCGCAAGTCATGCTTTCTAGGCAGGTACATTACGAGTATAAAGGTATTTAAATTATAATTTTAAATATCTTTTGTATAAAAAAAATTTCAAGATTCGGACCGGAAGTACCACTTTTACTCTTACCGAATATCGATTTTTTGCAGATGTGTCGTAAATTATGCATTCTATATATATTTATTAAGAGTACAAGAGTATTTAGAGTGATATTTGCAATATTTTTTGTATACATGAAATTTCAAAATTCGGACCGGAAGTAGCACTTTTACTCTTAGCGAGTAGCACTTTTTTTCGAATATCTTGCAAAGTATGCATTCTATAGCGATTTATTAAGAGAATAAAAGTACTTAGAATAGGATTTTGAATAAGTTTTGTATAAAAAAATTCTTAAGATTGTATAGTTTGAAACGCTCATACGTATAAGAAAGTCGTGTGGTGGCCACACCTAATTTTTTTAATAAAATAGATGATGTGGAATAGAACTATAAATATATGAACAAGAAATAGATCAGGTGTCAAGGTTTAAACAACGTGTTCAGGGCAGTTAAGCTCATAAGTATAATTCTGTATAGTCTAACTAATATTTTGCATCAATATTGCATGTTTCATCAGGGTCACAATATTAGAAAATATTTGATTGAATATATAAATTCAGGTAATTGGTTGTGAAAAGTGGGTAGGTATTTTATTATAAAGAAGATCTTGATAAAAGTAGATTCTTTAATCATATTAATTTTGTAGAAGTATATAATACAAAACGTCTAGACACACAAACCAAAATTTTCCTTTGCTTCCCTCAATGATAAAAAGTAAGGTTGTGTAATGACTGATAATTTAGACAAATTATATTAAAGTTTTAATTTAGACTATTTTCTGCAAATACATAGCTACTATACCAAATATTACACATCTAATAGGAGACTTTTTTGGAAGACATACTTGGTGCTAAATGTATAATGTAACAAGCAACCTCTTTTATGAGCATTTTTCCTAAACAATTCGAGTACATGACTAAAACATTACGTCATATGTATGTTACGAGTATGTACTGCTTTCATGTTCAAAATGAAATAATTTAGGTTAAATCATTTAACATGAAAATTTATTAGTCATACTTCAAATATTTACGAAATAAAATAAATAGAACTATAACGCCAAACCATTTAACCAAAACATTTAATATATACATATATATAAGACATGTACAATTTACAGATACATTTAATTTGTTCACATGCCTATAGAAAGTTAGATATACGAGAAAAGCAACAAGAAACAAAATACCCCTCCAGCAACTGCGTTCGAATGTGGCGTGATGTGTTCGGAGCATTGAATGGAATGCAAAAAGTAGAAATAAAATCCGAAAGAACGGGGCCTTACAAAAAAAGTTAATGAAACAATAAATATACCAAGGAAGAGTTTCTGCTAGTATCATTATCAACAACATGTGTATTTAGCTATAAACCGTCTTGTTGTTAAAGCTTTTATGAGGTATTTCACATAGGCCTCTTCTGTGTATATACCCCCTCAGGGTAAAGCCAATCTAATCTTTTCCCGTTAAAATCTTTATTTTATTAATGTCAGGCTTAATAAAGAGGGTTTGCCAATTAACTGCATTAAAAGCGGCCTCAGGTGTACCTCGTAATTACTATTTTAGAAGTAATGACTTCTACGTGTTTATGACGAGTAATGGTTTATGATTGTTTATAAAACTAATTATATAATATTGATAAACAAGAAATTTATTGTATTCCTTCTGCTCAATACTTATATAATTGAAAAAAAATACCTTCAGTAGTATGAATCAGTGAAGTTGATTTATACTATTTAGTACTTTTTAGCCAATAATAATTTATTTAATGTTATAAACCTCTACGGGTTATTACAAAACTAATTTTCAGAATAATATAAAAGTTACATTATATATTATAGACTTAGTTAGTGGACAATATTATAGAAGCCAAGGATGACAAGTGAATAAAACTCAGGCGTATCAAATGAAGAAATATTTTTATTATGGCAGACACAGAGCAATTACATGCCGAACCAAAACTTATTTTTAACTGCCCAGATTGTTCATTAAGAGGGATCTCTACTGGACGAATCAGTCTATTTGACAATGTACAAAAAGGAGGTGCAGGGGTTTCGATTTCCCCTTAAAATTAAGATCAAATTTGAACCAATGCTATAAATAATTACATCAATTTGTAGTGAAAACTCAAATTTACGTACGCTTAGTAGTAAAATTTTGAATTTCTTTTTATTTATTTCAAAATAAATTCAACAAAATGTCTAATATTGACCTACTTCTGCTACTAATTATGACAATTTCTAAAATATTTTTAGAAAAAATATTACTAGGCGTACATAGATATTCGAGTTTTCTTTTATTTGGTATAAAAAAATTAAAAATTGATTAATATTTACGGTTAATTTTATGGGGAAATCAAACTGTCTACAGTGGCCTCAACGGCTGGGAGTAGAGATCCCTCTTAAGAGAGGTATTTAGGTAAGTTTTGTTTTTAAATGGAACACTCTGTATTTAATGACATACTTCGTTTCTACAAATTAAATTAGATAAATTTTAGGTAACATACCAAATACCTAAAATCTGCCAACTTTTAGATATTAAGTTTCCAAAATTTCAGGCTTGCTTCAATAGCATCTTTTTAATTGCTTATTATATTTCTTTCTAATGGATTTTGATAATTGTAATTGTATTGTTATTTTTTATGCATCTTCAAGTAGGAGCCTTGTAAAAATGAGATATTTATGTATTAAAAACCTATAATTGGTAGATACGAAGATATTGTTGATCTAATAAATCCATTTATTTGACGTTAGATAAAGGTAAAATTGCTCTAGGAACATATAATTTGATAATTAATAGTTTTCTCTGAATGTCTTTATCCCAATTTGGTATTTTATATGTTTTTTTTTGTTGTTGTCTTCCATTAAAGTTTTTTAAATATGAGATTGCAACATACGAATTCTAAAAGTTTCAATGACTGATAAGATATAATGAGCACATAGAACCATCGCAACTATCTATGCAGTTTTATCAAACGGTCTTGATCTATCATAGGCATACATTTAATTCCACTACACAAATAATATCGACGCAAATTGTACAATTAAAAGAGTAATGTGAAAATTCATGTGGGCCAATCTGAAGATCTTGGTTCACATAAGACGAACATCTAACATTATCACACAAATAATACTAACTATGTGTCAAACATATAATATAGAATTGTGTATGTCAAACATGAAATTGTTAAATATGTGTTAATAGCCACATACATATATGTTTCTACCTTATTTGGTTTCTTCAATGTGGCACAACTAAAGAGGTGTGCGTTGATTCAAATAATATGTGTATTAAAACAATATGTGCAGTATTCAGTATTACGTTAAAAATGTTAAATCCATATTATTTCCACAGTGTAAAACAACAGTCGTTAGTAATACAATAAGTATTGTGTAATGCCAAATCTCAGCCACGCAATTAGTAAATATATTAAAATCCATCGCCGAATTTTACAAGAAATTTTATAAGGTAATTAGTTATCTTGGCGTAGCGGCAATGTACCTAATGACAATTAACAAAATGACAACATAACAGTAAGCTCTCATCTGAAAAGTTTCAAAGATATAATGCAAACGATAAATGTGTAAAAGTGAAAATGTGAACAATTAAGCATAGAACCATCGCTACAGTCAATGCAGTTTCATCACACGGTCTTGATCTATCATAGACATGAATTTAATTCCACTACACAAATAATATCGACGCAAATTGTACAAATACAAGAGTAATATAAAAATTAGGAGTAGACCTGTCGTATACCATTCATGTGGGTTAATCAATTGGTAAACCAAGACCTTTCATTTGGATGTCAGGAAGCTGTCACATTGTAATTTTAATTTAACGTTTCGGATCAAGACTTTTAAAATAATAAATAAATGTAATAATTAAATACCAGAACTATTCGCTTGAAAAGAACAAGTTTCCAATCACTGCAGAAGCATTAAGATAAACTTAATGTAATTTCCTTGTAACGGTATTTAAGATAAGCTTTCTAAATATATGATATTTCCCAACGATAACTATGTAGATATCCAATGAGCAAAAATCAGATTTAAAAAGATATAAACGTAATACCCATAATACGTAAACAAAGCTCTAAATGAATATTTACATATATGTATTAAGAAACGTGTATGTAAATATTATATGTAAATATGACAGCATTTAAAAGCTTTAGCATGTGCCCATTCTTTTCAGATAAAAAATACCATGCAGGTAGAAATGAAGTGGCTTTAAGATGGGATAAATATTTATAAGGGATTTTAAATGTATCCGAATATAGGCTATTCATTCTTTTTTTTTTACGAAGATGTGAGATTATTTTATATTCTTTATCAAAGTTAAATAAATGTTATGTACCTACTAGTAGTACAGATAATAACTAGGGATCGACAGACAGGTTTACATTGCAGGTCTGAACTTGTAATTCAAAATTGGGCACACAGTAATGGTTATGGTATTACGTGGCATTTTCAACGTTTGGATTTTAAACATTTAAAACTGTATGTTTTTTGTAATATCTTAAGCATACGAAACGTTGACGTTGTTTGGGTGGTGAGACGGTTTGCTCGGCCCTGGTTGATCACTCATGTTCATGTGGCAGTTAAAGGTGGAGATTTTATTTAATAACACAGTAAAATATAATAAATAAAAGCTAAAATGTAAGAGAACGTTTACTGGTTATGCCAGTTATATTTTAAAATAAGACGATATCCTGTACTTTTTTATTATATTGAATTTGTCTAAGTAAGAACCAATATTTGAATTACTCCTTCTTATTCTGAGACAAGTTACAGAGGTTTAGTGTTACTCTCACAAATTTAAACAAAAATTCGTTAACAATTCGTAGCATACTCATAGTACTATACAAATAAATAATATTCTATTTCTTAAGCAAAACGTTTCAAAAAACTATTCGATATCGGGGATGAGAATTCACAACCATAGTTTTTGATAGTGAACTTTATCCTTACACATCCTTTAAAAATATGTAAGGAAATAGAAATTATTATTACTATTATATTCATTATTATTTTATTATACTTTTATTATTCTCATTAGATTTACTTAATATACTGCATAATATTTCATAAGGAAGTTATTTTACGATAAAAATATAATAACAAGCTTATACACTATTCTTTTTACTTGACTAAAATTTCACCCAAAGTGTTCTTTGAAGTCACGACATTCTGTCTAGCGTGCAGCGGCTAGGATTTAATGCCTCATTCAGAGAACAACTACTAATGATTGTTCAATATATTTAAAATAAAAATCACAATGCTTCTGATTGCGAACAGTAGTCGTGCTCGTAACTTATGTAAGTTTGTATTAATAATTTATGACTTTCTGTAACTACTTAAGCAGAATAGCAATTCGTTATAAATTGTTTCGTTGCGTAATATTGAATGTGACACGACAGATTCCAAGGTTACTTTTTTTTAAACAAAACTTTATATTTCACAGTAGTGTTCATCAAAACAGCTGTAATTCACTCATAAATTTGTCAGAAATGTAACACGGTTCAAAGCGCTGTGCATCAGGTATAACATTTTTTAAGTTTGTCCTTCATTAGTAACTTAAAATTGCCTTAGCTACCAATAAATTATAATTACAGAAAAAAGACTTTGCTCTTCCTTTTTTATTGATCAGAATATGAGGGGGATGCGGTATGCCAACTTAAATTCCTTTCAATGAAAACTTTCTATCGTATTTTAAAATTCGACCACCACTTGAAAATAATATCAAATTTTGCCTTGGTCAGGCAAAAAAAAATTAATTATGTATATGCCATCCTAGAATTTCCTGAATTATAAGGACGACTTTGACACATACTTCCACAAAAACCTATTAAAGAAAATAGATATTGTCTAGGAGGCGACGACTGTAGATTTAACAACTGCATTTTTTGTTATAATAAATAAATACATATACTGATGAGATATTCGAGAAACTGCCACACTGTCACGATATACGAGGAGAGTGTTTTATGTTATCTACCTGTCTATGAATGAGAAGAGTTAGAAAACGAACAAGATCTTATTTTTCAACGTAAGAACTATTAATACTAGCATACTTACTCCACCGTTTGTAATGTACAAGTAAATTGAAATTTAAATTAATAATAATAATATTATAAGATTTTGCCCCACGTTGGGCGCCATAATGTAAAGGAACCAGTAAATTGAAATTGAAATATAGGATTTTGCGTCACGTTGCTGCGCCAATAATGTATAGGTACAACCCCTAAAATGAATAAAATGCCCCAAAGTTGGACACAATAATGTAAAGGAACCACTCAAAATAAAATTATTTCTCTTCTTCAGACGAATGTAGAAGAGCAATGTTACGAACCAAACTTCGAGGTGACCCTATGAAATGTAATAGTAATGTAATATAAAAAAAATTGTCGCGGTAGCATATTATTTTCATAGCTAGATAGAGAACATAGGAAACTACCCTGGTAGATAGATATAATGAAGAAATAATCGTTGATACATATTTCAAAATTCTGCTATAATTACAAATATCTCATGCGTTTGTTTACTTTACTATGCAAATATTTTTTATTAGAATCTTTCATTAATTTGCATACATATTTCTTTTGTATTGTTTATATTTACATACTGTAATTGTTTTTTCTTTTATTTTAATTATATTATATAAGTGTTAATAAAAAATATACTTGACAATAAACAGTGTTTTATTTTTCAATATATATAGAAATAATCTTAACTTTAGTATTGTTCAAAGTTTACATTTTCTAGTTACGTAATAGTTGTTTTTTTAGAGCTTTATTGTTAAGATTTAATAGACATGTAATTCATATCCAGTCCATTGTCTTTTATAATACTTGTTCATAGATTTATTAAACCTTTAGACTTTAAATTTCCCCCTTCTTATTGTTCTTACAATTTAAAGAAGTGCAGACCTCATCAGCTTGCTTAATATTACTTACCTATTACAATAGCAAGTAAACAGTGCTGTCAACTGCTGTAACTGCAGTGGTTCTACAACCAAATTCTGCAATAATATTGAACAATTTCATGTTGACTTGATTTAAAATATGTTATTGTGTAAGCCTTTTCTTATTTAGACTGTACATTCCTATTTCTAGTAAAACGGGCGTTAATAAACTCGGCCGCTTAACAGAACATATACTAATCCCACAGGTAAACTGGGCCTGCCAGAAATTTTCTTCCTTAATCTTCATAGGTTAACTCGGCCGGTAGATAGTTACCTGATATTTTCACTCTAATTAGAGATTACAATTATTTCATACTTTCATATTTTTCAATAAAAGGTATTAAGAAAACAAATATCAAGGGTCGATAACTGGAGCTATATATAGGTGTCTTTGTTCTCTTCAAATAAAACATTATTTATAAAACTGCAGTTGAAGTTTCATGATGTACAATGCAGAGTGTTAAAGAAATAGTTAGTCAACGAGGTAAAGTTATGCTCTTGGTCGATAACTATAAGTTTTCTTTTAAAGAAGAACTCAAAAGTGGCGAGAAAAAGTGGAGGTGCAAAACTGCCAAGTGTCTAGCAAATATTTATACAGTGGACCCGGACAACACAATATCGAAATCGAATTTAATTCATAATCATTCGGCATGTGACATTCGCAACATTCAAAGACAAGTGCAGCAAAACGTAAAGCTGTAGAGGATATTGGCAGTCAACCAAGTAAAATTGTGCATTCCGTTATTGCCAAAGAAGATTCAACAAGTATTACCACAACTGATCTGTCGTATATAAGGAAGTATATATATAACGCAAGAAGAAAATTACAACCAGTACTTCCCAAAACAAAACAAGAAGTTTACAGTTCACTTAAACTAGAGACGCAATTCTTGACCAGCCGTAAGAAAGAATTTCTTTTAGTCAACAGCGAAGATTCCAATATATTAGTGTTAAGAACAGAAACATACAAAAAGTGTTTCGAATTTGTGATTGAAAAGTGTATCGAATATTCTCTGTCGTTTTGTCCCACCGAAATTGTGGCAGATTTTGAGATGGCTATCCATAATGCAGCTAAAATAATTTGGCCACCAACAAAAATATTTGGATGCAGATTTTATGCAACGCAAGCTTGGTGGCGTCCAATTTAAAAACTTGGACTTTCCGCAGATTATAAAGAAAGAAGCGAGGTTGCAAAATGGATTAGATATTGTTTTGGATTGTTGTTTCTAGAACCACAAGATGTTAGTGATGTTTACGTTTTTACATTATCTACTATTCAACCAGAAAATGATAAAGTTATTTTGTTTGCTGATTATATGGTCAACACTTACATATCCGAGGAGGCCGTTTTTCCACACCAGTTATGGGCATCAAAAACTGCAACCGCCGCTCGCACCACCAACGCATGCGAATCATTCCATTCGCATATGAGCAAAACTTTAAATTCTCCTCACCCTTCTGTATTCGTGTTTATTGATTTTCTAATTAATTTTCAAAATGAAATATATGTAAAGTTGGAAAGTATTCACAAGCCATATGTACCTAATTCGGATACTTGGAAAAGGCAAAAATACCTTCAAAACAAAATTAATAATCTTAATTATGGGAAAGTGTCAATGTTAGAATTTCTTAAGTTAACATCCCATTATTATAGTTCCACTATGTAGGGCAGACTAGGGAGGTTTGGTACTATGGGAGGCCTGATACATTTTTTAATTTGCCGCTTGAATTGCTTGCAGCTCGTCAGAGTTGGCAATAATGGAATTTCTCTGTGTGTACATTACATTTCATGTCTACTAGTGAGCAATCAAAGCGGCATTTGAAATTTATCAGTGGAAAATTTGTTTTTCGTGTAAAATTTGTGAGTTTTCGGAAGGCAAGTGTAAGCATTTTAGTTAAAATTGATTTATATTATCCTGTTTTTGGAATTTATTTTGGATAGTGTAGAGCTTTAGCTATAATTTTATACTGAAGTCATTGTCGGCAATTAGTTTATGTTTCTGAATATCACGTTTTATAAATTCGTCAAGTATGGGAGGACTGATACATTTCATCTTAGGGAGACTTGATACATGTATCAAGCCTCCCACAATTGTGGTATAGAAAAATATGAGAACATGAACCCTTTTTTATAATTTCAGAATGCCTTTTAAGTGGAAGAAAGAGACAAACAGGACACGGGCTTCACCTGAACGGATGGGAAAAGCTGTACAAGAAGTTTTATATGGATGTAAATTAAGAACTACAGCAAATAAATACAACCTAGATAAAATGACACTAAGAAGATAAGTCCTAAAATTTAAGGAAGGGGGAGAAGAAACTAAGTTCGTTCCAAATTTTGCGAGTTCGCAAATTTTTAATACTGAAGAAGAGAAGAGCTTAGCCGAATATTTACTAACCGCTGCTAGAATGAATTATAGATACACATCAAAAGAAACGAGAAAATTTGCATATCTGTATGCTGTGGAAAATAAAAAGAAAATTCCCCAAAACAGGTCAAAAAATTAAATAGATTCTTATGAGTGGCTTCGAGGTTTCATGGAGCGAAACAAGGATTTGTCACTTCGGACACCAGAACCAACAAGTCTTTCTCGTGGAGCGGCCTTTAACCAACATACCGTAGGAGAGTTTTATAATTTACTTGGAGAAGTGTTGCGTCGAGAACAGTTTGAACCAGATTCAATATATAATTGTGATGAAACCGGAGTCCAGACTGTTCACAAACCCAGTAAAATAATTTCAAAGAAAGGGCAAAAACAAGTATGTAAGGTCACGTCAAGTGAACGAAGGCAGACAGTCACAGTTTTATGTACCATAAGTGGTATAGGTAATTCGATTCCCCCCTTTTTTGTATTCCCACGTATTCGTGAACAAGACTACATGATAACTGGGGCACCAGAAGGATCTAAAGCTGTGATCCATCCTAGCGGTTGGATGACAAACGACAATTTTGAATTATATTTGTCTCACTTCATAAAATTCGTTAAATTTAGCAAAGACAAAAAAGCCATACTAATTTTGGACAATCATAATATCCATATATCCCCTAATGGTCTAGGTATTTGCAAGCAGAATGGCATAGTTTTATTAACAATACCGCCGCATACAAGTCATAGATTACAACCATTAGATGTTGCAGTATATGGACCATTCAAAACATATTTTAATCAATCGTGGGATAACTTTATGATACAAAATCCTAGTGAAACTATGTCGTTAAAAGCTATTGCAAAGCTTGTTGGTGTAGCATATCAACGGGCTTTTACTCCGCTGAATAGTGCAAAGGGATTTTCTAAAACGGGTATTTACCCTTTCAATTCACACCTTTTTACTGACCATGACTTTCTTACTGCAAAAGTTACCGACCGACCTGATCCTCATCAACCAGAATGTAAAGCTGAGGCCCAGGCAGTACCTCGTGCACATAGAGAATGCACTCGTGAGGCTATTTATTCCTGGAACATCCTGCTCCTACAAGAGTCCCGAAGAAATAAAACCTCTTACCCAAGCCCTACCAAGGAAACAACAAAGACATGGAAGGAAACCCGTAAAGTCAAAAGTTTTGACGGATACACCGAACATGGAAGAAATAAAAAATGAACATGAACAAAGGGAACAGAGGAACAAGAACAAATTTAAGAGAAACCTTACCAACGAAAAATCAAATAGCGAAATCAATAACAAAATTACGAAGAAAAATAAACCAAAAGCCATTGAGGAGGAATCCGAATCTGATAATAATTCCTGGTTTGAACCAGCATCATCGTCCGACGAAATAACAGATATTGAAGATCAAATAGAAAACGAAAAAGAAGAAGAAAGTTTTGTTACAGGATTGGTCAATGTAAATGATTACGTGTTAGTAGGAATTGCAACAAAGAAGACTATAAGGTACTATGTTGGTAAAGTTTTAGAAAAAATAGATGATAGAGAATATATAGTCATTTCATGCGACGGAAGAAACCTGGATATCATTTTGTATACCCAGATGTGGAAGATCAATCTTTAGTGCCCGGAGAAGATGTTATGAAATTGCCACTGCCAAGTTTTGTCGGTGGAACTGCCAGGTCCCCACGAAAATTAGCATTTCCTGTCAATTTTCATAAATTTGACGATGTGAATTAGTTACTACTATCCAAAGATTTTGTATTTAAGCGATAATAATAATATTTTAAAAGTATTTCGTTGTTTTTTATCTTTTGTATCAAAGCTCCCTTACTATGGGAGGGTTGATACACTTTACAATTTTTTTAAAAATAATAATAATCTACCATCATACTTAAAATAGGTAGATTTTAGTTCTCTACGATTAATTACAAATCAGTTGGTTGCTAAAGGCACCACAAAAAAAATATACAAAATTAATACTTATTCTAATATTCCTATTAAGGTTTTAACTGTATCAAACCTCCCTAGTCTCCCCTAATATTAAAATATATTTTGAATTTGTATATATTTCTATATCTATTGTTTTTAGGATTATATTAAATAATTTTTTATGATGTCATATGCATTTGTGGTTTTTTTTAACAAAATTAGTATAAAGAGTAGAGGTAAACTCGGCCGCTTTAGATAAGTGTGCTAATCGCCTCAAATTATATGCTTGTACTATCAGGCCGAGTTTACCTATACAGCTTAAAACTTATCTTGACCGCAGAGGATTAAAATATCTAAAGCGACCGAGTTTATCTCTGCCCAGTAAAACAAAAATAATTCGTGACGAAGAAAAGTATTGAGACCAAGTGCAAGGTTTTTTACACGATCGTACCGGTTCACATTGCAATTTAAGTTAATTTGATAGATCATACAATCTAAGTTTTACCTGAAACTTACTAATGTCTCTCAAGTGAACAATTAAAACCAATGCGCGGTAGATGCCATTTGTTGAGCAAGTCGGGCACTACGTCGCTCTGTCTCTCTAATATAAAGTACCTACACTTCAATTTTCAATTACAAATTACCACTTCATTTGTTAAGTTAGCGTTTTGACGCAATGACATCAATCAAATATTCCTCATTTCAAGACGCGTCGACTGAAATCAAAATAACCACACTTTGAATGTAAAATACGAAAATTAAAATATATGTTTGAAAGAAAATAGCAATTTTCTTAAGAAAAAGTCGTTTTTATTAATTGCCTGAGCCAGTTTTGAAATTTTTTTTGAAAAATTTTGGTGCAATTTAGAACAAACCTAGAACAACCTGGTATAATGGCCAGATTTTCGCACCCGACAAAATGTCTTCATAAAGGCATACAACTCATTGAAGCCAATGAAGAATATAAGTTGATTCTAGCAAAATGTAAAGCAATAGTAGGAAAGAAAAGAGAAGCTACGAGCTACAACGCGTTTTTTGCACGAACTTTTAAATTGCGACATAACCTTCGCAAATGCCCCATAAATGTGCCCCCCACATTTATGGGGCAATTGGGTTTCGATTTCGAACGCCATCCGACGAGGAAGCAGGGAAATATTCGTGATTAATTGTAAGCTAACATTGTATGTAGATGACTCTGTGTAGGAATTATTTGATTTATTTGTTCAGAAGTGGTTGTTAGAAGTTTTTTTAGTTTGTTTTCTAATTTCTTTTAAAAAGTGTATTATTTAAAGACTTATTATCTTGTGTTAGTTTATAAGTTTTGTTTGTTGATTTATTAGTTCAGAAGTAGTTTTTATTGTTAGTTTGTTTTAAATAGTGTATTAGTATAAAAAGACTTTTTATCTTGTGTTAGGTTAGAAGTTTTCTTAAATTATTTTCGCAATAAACGTAAGTAAGCCTATATCTAATGAATATTAGCCTACAAGCAATTATTCCATATGATGGATTTATTTTCTAAATTTTGGAACGTTAACATGGACAGCAATCGATATACCGTAATCGTCAAATTTTAATTTCGGTTTACACTTCTATCCCATGCAAAAGATGACCTTATAATATGCAGCGATGCCTGCTTGCTAACAATGGTGGGAGACCAACGCAGTGAAACGTTTGTCGAGTGTACTGTCTTGGCAGCCTCGCTTATGTTTATCTTTAGTTTATTTCGTCGCGCTCTTTTCCTCTTTCTACTTTCGTATCAGAAATTAAAATATGTCGACTACGGTATACGGAAGTGTATCACAAGTAATTCTGTTATTTTTTGATGTGGTTAATGCTCAAAAAGATTACACCTCCATACATTACGTAACACCTTCCTAGGTAATCTTTTTTGCAACGATTCTTTAAATGTATATAATCACACCTGTTTTTTTTATTAACCACTGTAATCAATAATTACACTAGTGTGTGATAAGAACACCTATGCTGAATCTAGAAATATTTATGTATTTTTTTTGATAATTAAATATATGTATATAATTATTTACGTGTTTCTTTTAAATTTAATAGATATGTAATCAAAAAAAGTAAAACAATGTATAATTAATACTACAAAAGGAATAATTTAAATAAGTCGGTTTAGATATCAACCTTCGAATGCACATTTTAGTTCAACACCTAGTTTGTCCAATAGTACTATGCTTCCTCGATAGATGTCACACAAAATACATATCTAATAATTTAACATTAAGTGTCCTTTCTCTTTGGGGTATTCTCTGAACCTTCGCTAGAAATTTGAATCGAAATAATATTAGAGAATTTCAATTTGTCTTGAAATGTGTATAAAAAATCAATATTAAAATGTAATTTTGTTTAAAAGTTAATATTGTTGTAAAAGTAGCGATTGGGCACCGATGCCAATAAAGCCATTAATAGAAAAAAGCATGCATACAGTTAGGAACTAACGAGTATTCTAAACTTCGCATCAACTCACTATAAATAATTGAATGACGAAGAACTTTTCAAACGAATTAATTCCGCCCTGAAGGCCTTTCCATTTTCGAGTGCCCGCGCTCCGCCAATGTGAAGTTATTAATCGATTGAAAAATTATTCGGCCTGCAGGCGAAAAGCTTTGTATTATCCGCTTGATGACTAATTACAGGAACACATCCCATTGCACGCATATGTATGTATGTAGCTATTATGTACACACAGATTAGTATATGCAAAATATTAAATTCAATGAGCGCACGTTCTCTGCACGTGAAAATTTTTAAATCTATAAGTGTCTGAAATTATAATTAACATTTTATCTGACCTATGAAACGTGTGACCGTGGCCTATTTGGTTGTAAATTTCGAATAGGTAAACATGTCAATGTACTTATATTTTATATATATTTATTTCGATATGAAATAAGATACTTGAGGTTATGCTGAACGCATTAAGAAGGAATATATAAATTTGTCTGTTTCAGTGCTAGAAAGTTCACTTTACGGCACCCGTTTATAAAGTTTTACTTTACGCATTGCGCTAAATGTCCGCTGGCGGTCTTATCCGTATAAACTGAGAGTTCCGCCAGTCGGCGGAATCTTTACGATTGTAGTAACGTGTCCGCCGACAAAGGCAGTTGTTTTGTGCAGATACGGCGAAATGGACGTATTTGTTTTGTCGATTTCTGGCGGTCGGCGGCTTGTTACTATACTATACATGAAAATTCCGCCGTAGTCGTAACGTAAATTACATTGTAAAAATGCCTGAAATTATATATGTTCGTTAATGTTTACCTAATTAAGGGGATTTTACAACGAAAAAACTTTAAAATATAGTAAAAGTCATGGATGTATTAACTATATGGATAAAGTCTATCAAGTCAAGTAAGTGTACAGCATCGACTCCAGCATTAGAGAGAGAGAGAGAGATCGCGCGAGTGAGATAGAGCTAGTAAGGGCAAAACATTCATGTACTCCCATAAGATTTCATTGTTATTTTAGTGTTGTTTACAAATTATCCGTTTATCTCGTTTAATATTGATCGGATCTCGACTAAAATATTTGGAACACGTGCGGAATAAAAGTACTAAGTTGTAGTGTGTTATTTATTGTACATACCTGAGCAAGTACTATTAAATAAAATAATGAAAAACAAGTTTATCAATGCGTTCGAGTATAGGTATAAAACATATGTTTAATCACAGTTAAGTGCACCGCTCAAATAATATACTTACCTTTTCATGTTGTGTTGCCCACAAGAAGAAAATGTATCGAATCTTTCCTTATAAATTTGGGGTTTGCTCAACATTTGGTGATTCGCAATAGTTTTGGGTTCGGAGAATACGAATATTGACATTTTAATTGTTTAAATAACAATTGTGACGAAAAAGTACATATTATAATAAATAAATAAGCTTTTAATATGACATTAAAAAACATCTCTTTTATTTTTTATAAAATCCGTACATCATGTGAAAGTTAAGGCAAAATAAGAAAATAAATCAAAAATCGATATCCTAAAATTCCATGGCTATGCATACATCTTAAGCGGGTAAAATATAGATTACAGCAATAAGTAGATTACCATAAAATAAAGAGGTACATTTATATAAAATTTGAATAACGTGAAAGAGGAAATGTATTTATCGTAATAGAGATAAAAAATTAATTATTTCATGTAAGAACTCTAAATAAATAATTTTATTATGCATATCCAAAAATGCAAACTGTATATACTTACAAATATTAAAATATTAGCAGTTTAAAACAAAATAAGTATTGCCAAAATTTGGGAAACATTAATGTGATATAATATTTGTTCTTTTAATAGTTTTTCAGTTTTTTGGGATGTTACCCAATATCTTTTTTACTTTGATGGATTTTCGAAATCGTACTCTTCAAAATCTCCAGAGTAATGTGGCTCTGTGCCTCTTTCTACAATGTAAGCAAAATATACCTACTCATTTAATTTGTATTATTAGTAAAATAAATATTTATCTCTTCCTCTCACTAATATTCGTTCTTTGACTATTTGCTGAGGTAGATGCTCTACTGGGCACTTCTTCTACAGGTAATTCTAACATTGGAAATGTTTGTTAGGTTCAACATTGACATATATTGGGACATCACAAGTGGTTGAATTTGAGCTACGTTGAATTACTCGTCTGGGCTTGACAATGATGTACCACATTGTTGTGAAAACTAAAGATATTTGGTATAGAATCATTCTTTAATATTTTATTACCGTGTACATTCATCTCATAATCACCATCAGTAAAATGATTACTACAAAGTATAGTTGTTCTTGATGGTTCAAAGTTCTTCCTCTTTAAAGCAATAATTCACTGTTTTATGCAATGTATATCAGTAGGAAACCTATAAAACAAACGATTCATTAGTCAATCAATTAAATAAAGTTAGCTTGCCTATGGTATTTTATACCACCACTTTTAACATAAGGAATCGTACATCCATACGTGGAACACGAACTTAACATTTTTTACTATATTATTTAATACTACTTGGATGTTTTTGATAAATAACATACTATAAGTTATTGTACGTTTCCTTAGCTACTTGTTCTAAATATTTAATTCGGAATATTACACGAGATAAACGGATAATTCGTAAACAAAACCAAAATAACAATGTAAACCTTATGGGAGTACACGAATGTCCTTACTAGCTCTATATCACTCGCCCGATCTCTCACGTCTCACTCTAATGTTGGAGTCAATCCGTGAACAGTGTGCGCAGTCCATGTATATTAATACATCCATGGTAGAAGTTATACATGGGCGAGATAGGGGAAGTGGATCAGATTTCCCTCAGACTAGACCGACTCGTGTTTTGTCGCCTCTCGAGGAAACCGGTAGGTTATACGGTACCCGGGAGTCGACAAAACACGAGCCGGTCTAGTCTGACTGAAATCGGATCCACTTCCCCTATCTCGCCCATCTATAGTAGAAGTTCATACATAACCTGTTATGCGTCTTCTTAGTTAGAGCATGCGCATCAAAATTAGTCGCCATTTCATTTCTATATAACTGTGGTGACAAAGAAATAGTGTCTGTGTTTTTTATTGTTGTAGCAGTTGAAATAGGTAGGCTTATATACTATGATTACTTGCAGAATATGCAAATTTAACTGTGCTACACAGAGAAAATACGATTTACGATTTAAAGAATTTGGAAAAATGTTTCTTTTTATTACACACATGAAATTTGTAATATAATATTTTTAACATATATTATAAGCAACATTCATCTAGTAAAACACTTTTTTAAAACATCTGAAAAAAGTTCTTGAATAATGAATCAAAATTAACATTGCATTCCACTAAAGAAATTTTAGTAGCGAGTACAAAATATTTTTTTTTACATGATTTTATAAAAATAACATAAAATGTATTTGTGGGATCCGTCAGATGATGTAAGTGAGGCTAACCTACCAACTGCACGATGTATAATAAAAACAAAGGTAAATTTGTAAATATAGTTTTGTACGTAAAATGTCTCTAATTTGCTATTGTCACATCAATTACTATGGAAGAATAGGTTTACTATAACCTTTTTCTCGGTGTACAATTCTCCAAATCATGTAGTGCAACCTTAGAACTAATTGAAAGACCGGAACTCAAAATACATCTACACAACGGATCAAAATCAAAAAAAGTTGATCCCATTAGAAAGAAGGTTTTTAATGTTATGAATAAATGCAGAGATTTTTAATTTTACTTGAATACATATTTTTAACTTTAAAATAATTTACATTTCACTAGTAACATTAGCCATAGGGAATCTGTGTATACGTATGTATGTATGTACGATGTATAGACACCGCGCTGCGACGTAATACATGCATACGTATATATCGTACATATAAACTGATTCTCTATGGCTAATGGTATATCATACAACCGGTATGTATTGTACTTATTGGAACTCAGTTTAGATTTTGTTTAGAATAACTTATTTTATTTATGATTGTCGTTCAATGTTTACCAAATTAAAAATTAAATATATATATGATTTATAAAAATTATTTTTAGTTTATTATCCAACCAATCCTTAAATCTAATTACAGAAAAACATATTACATAATTTTTATAATATGCCAGTTAAAATGTAACACATTAGAATAACTATTTAGCATCCAGACTGAAATCGCACTTGGAACTATTGTTTTATTGTCGATGATTCGTTCTCTATTACAAAATAACATCCTAGATATCAAAAACTGCGTATACATAATACATAAATTTCATAATTGCTGTGACTTAGTTAATATTATATCTGATGTCTTAAGTATTCAAAATAACACGGACTTATATACAGGGTTAGTTTGAAATAACGTCATTAAAATAAGGGGGCGAAAGAAAAATATGAGTAAAACCAGTACAAAAAAAAAATCGCAGTCCAATGTGCACGCAGTGACGAGAAATTGTCTTTTCTTTCCTCGAGTCCGAGTCTGTTGCAGTTAATATACAAACATAATAATTTTCATATAGATGAATTTATGTTTCAAAATAATATATTTCTATTTAACGGGAAAAAAAACATGGTAATGCACCGAGGTTGTCGACCTTTTCCACAAAAAGAAAAAAAAACATTGCCATAGAAAATCTTTTCAATTGCCATTCATTCTCAAAGGTTGTAACTCTTTGCCTTCTATCGTTTTTTTTTTGAAGAACCTTAAACTGAAATTACTAGTGGTATTTATGTAAATGCGTATAGGATAAACAAGGTTATGGACCGACATTAACTACATTTTGGCCCTAAAAATTTAGAAATTTTTGAAGAGTTACAAATGAATTTATTTTTTGATTTCCAGCTAGAGATTTATAGGTATTCTTCAGATTCGCATAGCCTGGTACCTATTTAGAGGTAACCCTGTATAACTGATACAACTATTGTTTTTTTGATTATTCTGATGCATTAAATATAATATATATGAATTTTTACTGTGTGAATATGTATGCGCAATTATGTAATTTCACAGAGAAGTTAACTCTCACTAATTACACAAATTTACAATGTAAATTTCAGTAAGCACTCATTGAAAGCAATTCCATAATATATCAAGTAAATGTAAAAATTCCATAACATAACGTTGGTCACAAAATTGACAACGTTATTTTATGTCATATTTTCTTACAGTGTATTTTATTCAGCTTTAAATAGTATACAGTTCCACGTGTTATAGCTGAATCTTGCGAAAGAAATCAGTAAGATTATATGAACAGCGCCAATTGGTCATAACTTGGCTCAACAGAATAAATTTAGTAGTAATGATGTCATACAGAAAACTATAAGTTAACATCAATGTTGTCTTTTTGTTCAATGTTGAAAACTACTATCAATATTAGAAATATTGTGAACATCTAAACATTTTGCAAGTTGCTAAAAAAAAATAAAGGATACAATCGAAAAAGTCTTCTCGAAAAATAATCCAATGGGTGCTCCAGCGTCATAGTTTTTCATGATGAAAAGTATTTATAATTATGAATCCAAGCAATTGTGTGGATTATTGATTATACTATAGAAAGTAGATCGATTTAAGGCCTCGAAAATTTAAACACCAAAATTTTTTTTTTAATATGACAATAATTAATATCTTAAATAGGTTTGTAAAATTGTAATTATAGTTTTCTATTTGACACTGATAATTTAATTAGGGGAATTTAATTACAAAAATTTACCCTTGCCTAAGATTCTAATTCGCGACCTCCCAATCGTTAGTTAGGGTCTCTATCCACCGGGCCACAGAGGGTGTATGAAGTCGAGTGTTTAAATCGTCTTGGATTGCATCAGATAATAGTTGTAAAAAAATCCCACGTATATTACTAAATCTTAAATAATTAAAAAGAATAATTAATGGTCTAATCCATACAATATAAAATGTATTACAAAATTTCACCATTTCTTCGTTGCACCCAATTAAAACAAAAGTCAAATCTAAAATCTTGAATTATATAATTAAAACTACATATATCCATATGTAACGCGATATTTAAATTATATCATGGATAACCTATAAAATTGACTCATAGTTCAAAGTTTCGTTGAATCATCACAAGTAATTGAGTTCCAAACACCTACAGTTTATTAGCTATAAATATAATTATCTTCTTCTGAAAACCATTTAAATTCGCTTTTATGATGACTTTCCGAATGTCTTTTTTTTAATACTTTACGAAAACTCATTTATTTATCGTTTCCCATGTTAATAATTATATAAGAGGATATTCTGTGGTTCTGACCACTAGGAGATGTTAAAATATTTCAAGGTGTTCAATTTCCTGCGATGTGAAAAATATTGAAAAACTGCACATAAACTGCAATTCATTCAAATTATTTTACGCCTGGTTAATTTAGACCTTGACTTTGGAAAAAAATCGGCAACAACATTTCCGTTGGATATTCATTGAATTCATTGTTTCTTGCAGGTGCTTCGTAATTTATGTTCTTTAATTTATTACTATATATATTGTAATGATGCTCCACGATTGAGCATACCAAAAATTGATAAGATATTGAAGGAATAACTAAATAATTAATAATATAATTGCATAATGCCAATTTGTTAGGCTATTACGAAGAATTTTTGAGATAACAGTATTTTATATACACTGTCAAGTAACAAGAGACCAATAAATCATCAGACAAACACAACAAAAGTAGTTATTCTTACAGTTCTTCTTTAATATCATCAAACAAATTAATGTCTACAATAATTATATTATTGAATGACTTTCTCTATTCTCTTCTGTATCTTGTCATCTTTTTTTCGTGATAATGAAACGCACAGGCTACTCTCGCTGGTATTCCAAGTCTCGACTTAATAATGTACCGCCAAGATTCGTAATTACAAACAGGAATTAATGTCACCAAATTATTCCATCACAGGATTCTTCGTATGTCTTCAGGAAGCAGTGTGTCAGGATAATTAATGCTTGTATCAAGATAATTATATTTAGCACTCATATTTAAATAAATTCTTCTTAAAAATTTGAGGTTATGTTTTACAGTTAGATATATATTTGATTAATTTTGATTTATATCACTTTTATAACACACTGAATACGTTCTTCTTTGTAATTGTAATTGATAATTGATACACTTTTTCTCTCTTGAATATATATTTAACCTTTTAATTACCTTTTAATTCACGCTTTTTAATAATACATCCTAAGTATCTAAAAATGGAGAACCTTCATTATTCTTTTTGTTCTTAAAAATTATGTTAAACTCATATTCATATCCTTCTTAATATTGAATTCAACTATTGATTTTAAACTTTTAACATACTAAATTCTTATGTAGACTTATATATTAGATATGTATTCAATAAATAATACTATGATTATACTATCTGTCCATCGGATCTTTTGAGTCACGTGATTAATTTTGATCCGTATGAATTAAATCAATACTTCTGGCTCAAATTTATTACTTACAAAATAGAATTAAACATTTAAAAATACAGAGCTTATAATGCTTATATCTAATATTTTTTATATTTTATACCATGTTTTATTCATTGCTTAAAATTAGCTATATCTATCATAATGAAATTTAATAAAACAGTGTAAAACAATAATAACCGTTGGGGTTATGAACAAAATTTACTGGTCTGTCATTTATTCATCTTACAACATATGGGTTATGTACAGTTCCTTTGTATGTATTTATTAAAAAAAACATAATAGTGGAATAATATCTCAAAATATTTAACAACAAATCATGTCAGTCTGAATATAGAACACATAAAATGTTTAAATGCACCTCTACCTATTTTCTAGTGACAATTTTTTAATGGAATTATTTTGTGGAAAAAAAGTAATTTTTGCAACAATCTTAAACCAGGATATGTTGTTGTAGGAGAAAGAGCATTTTTAATAAAGGAAGCATTAGGAATTCTGCAAGTGAATTTTAGTTATTCTAAAAGAAGAACTCGGTAGCACCTTAGAATATCTCATTTCAGTGTGTTAAAAAAGTGTAATATGCAAAAACTAAACAGTGTAGATAAAATTGTGATTGTAATTAACATATGTAAGTTGTAAATAATTTTGTATTTATAATTATTTATGGCACTATACAATATTGATTTATTCCTGTACAACGTGGCCATTATTTTAGAATTTAAATAGGCATTTCATTACAGACAAAACACAAAACTTTAATAATAAGTTAAATTTATTTATTAATATATTTGAAATCTATTTACATTTTTTAAACTGTTATATATTGTATGCTAAATATCTATAATAAACTTTTATAATCTCACATATAATATTTCTATATGATTAAACTTATTTTCTTATTACTATTTATTAACTATTGCTTCTATAATAATTAAGTGAAACTATTTCAATAAATAAATCTTATTAAAGAATCCTCTGATTATTTTGTTAGGTATTGTAAATTTAAAGACAAGTTTAAATATTTAATCCTTAATCAGTGCATGGAGTGGCTTTCTTTTTCTTCGTAGACTAGAAATAATAATTCACCAACATAACTACAATGTTCGGCTGTTACCAGCCATACATGTAGAGTGAGCCGAAAGTATTGATTCACATTTCATAATAATGCACTACACATCCATTGGTTTTAAATTAACTTCTTATATATGTTTCACCAAAACAAAAACACGTACTTTTCCACATAAAATAAAGATGTAAATAAATGTAAGCGGTGACTATTGAACACTGTCATTTGGTCCTTAGTGTAATAAATATGTAATAAAACCAAATACACAATATCCGTACTTGGCACAGGTGGAATACCATCTATTAAATTGTCTAATTTCAAGAGTGAATGGATCCAAATTATCAAGTCATTTAATGTTCATCTGATAGCTCCCAAAAAATACATTCTCATACGAATAATTATTTTCTATGATGATTTCAACAAAATGTTACCCAACTTCTGGATTTTCAGATAAGAACTTCTTCAGGTAATCACTCATTATCATGTTTATAAACTCAACACACACATTGTTTTATATTTAAAAAACTTCACTCAGATTATAAATCTGAATCTGAACTGGATGTTTCATTAGGATTTATAATAAATGGCTGAATATCCACATCTACTAAGTCTCTCTCTCGGTGATACCATTTAGTGATTAAGTTATTTGTATGACGAATACAATTTTGCCAGGTATTTACTGTGCAGTGCTCCAATGCTTCGTTCCACATATTTAATACTGTATCATCCCGATAACCATCCCTACCAATGTTTTTATCATAATAGCCCTTTGCTGCAGCCCAAATTAATTCAATTGCATTAAATTCACAGTGGTAGGGCGGTAATCTTAATACTTCATGTCCATTACCTTTCAAAATTTCTCAATTAAATACAGTTTCTCAGGTTTGTTTCTCCTAACTAAATCCAACAATTCATATTTTGTAAATTCACCGGAAAAACTTATATTATTGCTGGACAACCAATCTATTATTTCCTGTTTTCTCGATGCAGAATTTGGGATTTTATTTAATACTACACTATGATATGGTGCATTGTCCATTATCACAAGTGAATTGTTTGGTAAATGTGGCATGAATTGTATTTTAATCCATTCCTCAAACTTTTTACTGTTCATTTCAGCATGATAATCTTTTGTTTTGGTTTTCGATGCAAGTATCAAACTTGCACCATCAATAAACCCTGATTCACCTCCGGCATGTAAAACTATAAACCGTTTGCCATCATAACCTTCTGGCTTTCGAACACTTTTTGTAGATGCATCTTGCCAAGATCTTCCTCTATTACCTTTTGAATATATCCATGTTTCATCAAGGAATATCACCGGTCTTGGAGAATTTGACTTTAAATTATCTGTATACTTTCTCAAAAAAATGCTTCGGTAAAGGGCTATATCAAGCTTTTCCACCAATGCTCGTCTGTTGTCTTCCTTTTTGAATTTAAAACCAATATCTTTTAATAAATGGGACAACGAAGATTTTCCAATATCGATTACTGCTTTGATGTGTAATTCGTTTTTCAATGTAAGCAGAGTAACATGTTTCTCTGAAATAATTTCAAATATATTAAAATTGTGAAACATAAATGAAATAATAACATACTCTCTTTATACATGTTATAAATAGTGTTTCGTACTTCCATCTTTGAAGATTCTCGTAAATCTTCTGTTTTGGCTTTAACACGAGGTCTTTTCTTACCGGGTGAAGAAAGTACTTGTTTTTGTCCTTTACGTTGTTTTATATTTCTAATAGTCTGTGTGGAGACTTTAAGGGCAGCGGCTGCTCTCTGCAATATTCAAACCTTTATTATGATTTCAAAAAATATATGTATATAATTCTTACTTCAATAGGTGCATTTATATTTATGAGAGGTGCACGACTTTGCTTTTCTCTTTCAAAAAAGTCCAGGACATTTAATATAAGTTGTTGAGATTGTGAATTCAGACGTTTCCCAGGCATATCTCTGTAATAAATGTAAATTCTTAACCCATAACCAATAAATTTTGTGATTAGAATACTTACAGAAAATATATTAAATACAGTTTTTTTTTTGTTCTGAAAAGAACAATTATTTGCAAGATACAACAAAAACGAATTAGAGCAGCAATATAACGAAAACACAGAACGAAAATTAACCAAAACGCAGACAACAAAGTTATATGTCAAAAGTCAAAATTTAAAAAATTGACTAAGGCAGTATAGAGTGTTATAGTAGTATATCTTCTCTGTCTGTCTTATTACTCTTACGGGGAAGACAATCCTACCTTAAAATTTAAAATTTCTATCCTTATTTAGTCATTGAGATTAGAAAGAAATGAGAATATATACATGCTAGGTGCGGATGTCGTTGATAACGCACGCAATTAATCACGTGACTCAAAAGATCCGATGGACGGATAGTATATAGGCTAACTTTATTCAATTAAACAACATATGCCTACGTGAAACGTCAAAAAAAGAGTAGGCATAGTGTAGGGTAGGAGTGTGGGTTCATAAAATTTAAAACATTATCACAGTAGTCTTACTGGACGATGCTTCTATCAATTAAGTAATTTGATACTTATTTGGAAAACAAATTATTGTATCTGATTTTGTTGTATAGATTTAGCGAAAACTACTAAGCTATCAACTTAGAAACAATATTAAAAAGTACCTAACCTAAATCATATACTTTTAAAAAAAGGTCAACATAAAAAAGAGCAAAAATTATGTTAGTAGATAAACTTGTAGAAAAACAGTGTCAAAAATTTGAGAATTTAATAAATAAATTAACTATTTTCAATAATACCAAAACTATATTACAAATATTAAAAACTGGATTTGCAATTTAACAGATACAGAAATTCCTGTTAATATGATAGAGACAAAACTTTAAAATTACTCTTACTTTCTTTATACACGAATATCTGTGAAACCGTTAAATTTTGGAAACTAACACAAATGATAAAATTTACATTAATTTAAATACTCTTTCAAATAAAAAAACAAATAAAGAGATTGTGGCGATCAAAAAAATTCTTATCATCGCAGCGCCATCTATATCTTCACACAATAAAACACAATTGTGAGAGCAAACTAGAGTCGATCACATTCTTTAGTAACTACTTTTTACAAAATTCAAATATCTTTATCCGTTTCCGAGATATTTGACCTGTGAGTTTTAAGTGGTACAGCCTGTATATCGTGTAACTTCTTAACCACTCGACCTACTGAAGTCATTCATATTTACAGAATTTGTTTTGTCGAGACATCATAGCTCTGCTAGGAGCCGATAGATAGCGCTATAGTCCAGTTATTAACAAATTCTATATTTATAGACCAAAATGACTCATATTCACAATATATGTTGGTTTAGGAGCAAAAAGGAAAATCATAACATGTGGACGCGATAGGTAGCGCTGTAGTCGAGGTATGTACCTACACCATATGTTCGTGTGGTCAACAAAATTTGTTGGTATAAGCTGCCGTCCGATAGATGGAATATATTTTTGTTGTTGGTAAAATTGAATTTTGACATATGACTATCCTTTGTCTTTTGATTTTGACATACAAACACCATTAGTCTGTGGTACAGCGTTAATCAACTCAACATTTTTATTATTTATTGTTAGAAATGAATTTAATTGCAGTAATATTCTTACCACAGCTGTACCCGCCCAAATTCAATGTTTTGGTAACAAGTTGAAATTATACTCTCTCTATTTACATTACTTACCCTAAGCTATTGTTATAATTACAAATTTCTGGTCATAATATATTCAACCTCCTAAATTCAAAGGTATTCATTATCATTATACATATATCTACGTGTTAATATTAAGTTTGCTCTTCTAATTATTTTAGCACAATACAGTTTGGTAATGTTAGAATTTGAACTAATTTTTTTCAGTTACACTTCCAATTTACATACTCGAATTAATTAAAGCACTACGCAAAAGTTACCTTTTTTATATCACACTTACTACCTACTTGAAGACCGGCGTTATTTGTTAAATTGATAGTCATATATCATTTTTTTTGTATACGTCGTCAGAGTGATGGAACTGTCCATTTCAAAATCGAATTAGCACCAATTAGTGATTTCATTCGGATAACGGAAATTCTCCGTTTTTTTAATTCTTCTGCTTTCGAGCAAAAAGTAAGGTTAAGATTTAAACAAGCACTTAGCGAAAATCTGTACATTGGCCTCACTCGGCCAGCCAACAAGACTTATTTATCTTTTATCGCAGTTTTTTTTTACGTCTACTGAAACTTTTTCACGTGAACAAATATTTAATATTAATCTTGATGGCTTTATATATAATTATATATTTATATTTGCTTTTATTGTTTTGCAACTTTTGTGTAATTTTCGCCAGAGAAACTAACAGACACAATGCCAAAAAATAAGGGATCACGTGCTTTACGTTAACAAACTGACTAATATATTGTCTACATTAAATAACAATGTTGTAATCTGGATATACAGTGTCATGTAAAATAAGATGCATTTCTACATTGTAAGTTATTAATACTTACATTAAAGCAAATTGAAAAAAATATGGAAGAGTTTGGAATTTGAAAATAAATAACTCAACCTTTTAGACCAAAATAAGAGGAATAAAATAGGAAAAGAAATAAAAAAATATGGCAATAAAATATAACAGATATCACAAACAGTGTGCACAGAAAATTTTAAAAATGAACGACATATACTAAGAAGAGGAAAATACATAGATTGAGGAAACAAGTACAGAAGAAATTGTAGAAGAAATAATAACCAGTGGCGGCTGGTGAATACGTTTTGGCTGGGCACGTACATAGACAGGACTTATTCGTTTATTATCGGTGATATACTACCAGATGCCGAGTACATCACCGATAATAAACGAATATGTCTTGTCTATGTACGTGCCCAGCCAAAATGTACTTTCCAGGCGGCACTGGTTATAGCAATAAAAACAGGAAAAGCCCCAAGACCAAGATAGGAGAAGGGCCAGATGATTGAATATTCAGAAGAAAGAATAAAAATAATAATAATGCTACCCTTGGAAAAATGTAAAACAACAATTAAAATATATTTAATTGATAATGCTTTTTATACACTTCATGATATTCTTAATTATACTTATGCATTTATGTATCTCTATTGACCTTCCTTGTAAGTATTAGACGAAATAATGTTTATTTATTAATTCTTTATTAGTCATATGATCTACATGTATTTTGCCAGTATTACAGTATACAAAACATAAAATACATTAATAAATTATACACAGCATACAATACACATATACATATTTTTACAACTGCAGACACGTGTTTCGGATTCATTGGCGTTCGTCAGTGCAGTGTAGCCAAGGAACAAGGCGGAATTGAGGATACTGGAGGTCAATGTTTAAATGTATCTTTAATATCGAGGATATTCTGGCTGAAGCCTCAATTGGTAGTCGGTCTCTTGTATATGTCTCTGATTGTTGCTTTTTTTCTTCAAAACTTATCCCTCTTTGTTCCTTGACTACCGTGCGAAGACCAATAAGTCCGAACCACGTGTATGTCAATAATTTCCTTGTTAGATACTAGCTGCCCGTAGCCCAGTGTTGCTCGGCCAAATTCTATAGAAAAATTTGCTTTGTGTTTACTGCCATTGACCGATACTTTTGTTTATTATCTAGCTAAGCAACGAATCAATGACATTTAATTATAACCATCAATCTGTCACTCCAATACACATAGCCGGTAGTCTGCATAGCGATGCCCCCAGTGTATGTGCGTACGACACAGTGATTGTGTGTCTTTCGTTTCCTATAGTAATTCATGTAATTTCACGTATTCTTAAGTTTAATATTTTCCGAAACAATTTACAAAAAAAAACATTATTACGGCCTTCCATACAACATAAGAAACATACACACAAGATTTTGTCGATTATGTAGATTATGCGAGTTTATAAATATCAAATTAAATGTTTTTGATTTTTACAGTTATAGATATATAGGAAAGTAATGGCAATTAAAAAATTACGTTATGGGTTTGTCTAATACCAACCTAGACGACCTCACCAAAAATCTAACGAGCGACACCTTTAATAGCAATTTAATAGAAAAAGATGAAAATGATTTTATACGGTTTCCAAATATACGACTTTTTATCCAGATTTTCGAAAGCGGTCTTATAAAAACTTAGCACAAATGTAAAGACTCATTATATTCAATTGTCCGATGTTTTTATGCATACAAAAATAAAGAAGGCAATAAATTATTTCTTAAATGGGGCCAAAATCACTCAGTTTATTCCAAAGAAAGCACAGGATTCTCTTTCATACTAAAAACCTTCTAACAAAATGAGACAATTTACTCCAAAAAATGATACTATATTGAAATTTGCGTACAATATGTGTGTGATAAATGGTCAGTAGTTACTGGTAGTTACTCAAAGCTGTTTTAGTTTGATTTATATCAGTGATGGTAAATAATTGGTGTTCTGCAAGGATCTATTCTTAAACCAATTTTGTTATTTTATTTAAAATTATACAGTTTTCACAGATCTCATACATACTTGTATTACAGTAGCTACATTAAATATTAAAAGTAATAACACGATTTTAGACAATCGATAAACTTTTTTTTACATTTATTGTTCGATGAAAGTTTATTTTGGAGGAATCAGTCTAATAAATTGATGAAAAGTTTAATTCTGCCTAGTCTGTAGGTTTCTAGAATGTTGAACTTAAATTTTGTTTCGTATTGGGCATGAATTTTGATCTATTGCCGAGAATATTGCCAAATATTAAGTTTAAATTAATTATTCAAAATATAATAAAACACAAACACCTATTATGCATAGTAATATAATATAAACTTCGATAACATATTACTTATAACCATTTATAAATTCGGTTTACCGTTTATGGTCTAAAAAAGACACAAGAATCAATGAAAATTTACATACATATTGCCAGTTGAGTTAGTGTTTCCTCTTGTTTTTTCTTTCTATTCCACGATATCGAATAATATTAATATATCGTTAAAATTTGCATGTATTTGAATAATAAAGGAGGTTTTTTCGTTCGAACACCTGGGTTATTTATAAATACTTCTGAATTAATCCCAGCACCTGCGATTTTTGGTGTTTTATAATAAAAATGATAAAAACCTGGTTTTGAAAAAAATGTTTATCTTATCGTTTGTTTCACGTACATTCTTGATTAATTGTACAATAAATAATGTATCAAATGTACCTGTGAGACTATATCTACAGTAGTTACATGTATGTATTTGTTATGGTTTATTGCTTAATTATTTATTATTGGTAAGTTCACTGATAGGAATTTTATTTCAGAGAAATTTAGCATTCCAACTTGTTTTAAAATTGTTTTAAGATAGTCACCATTGAGGCTTAGGTATAAATTTTATTTAGATAGATTTTAGTCTTTTCGTTATGTGGAAAAATGTATGCAATAGATGTATAAATTAGAGAAGTAATATCATCTTTGCAAAGAGAAACTACTGTTCTTGAATCTTATAAAAGTAAAATGTACAAGAAATGTAATTACACTAATCTGTCATCATGACGTTGAGGCTAATTGATTAGAAATAGTAAAATTAATAACAAAAATGACAAATAAGAAAGCAGGATATTGAAGTAGATACATTTTAAGATTTTTGATTTATCAGAAACTACATCCAATTTCATTATAGCTTGCCTTGGATATGTTTAATGACAAACAAGTGAACAAAACAGATCTATGCAAACGTGAAATGAGTAAATGAGTACGAAAATGTAAACATATAGGCATAGAACTGCCCTATTATCCATGTAGTTTTATGAGAAGATCTTGATTTATCATGGACAACAACTAAGTCCATCATATAATAATATCGTCGCAAATTATGTAATTATAAGTGAAAATGTAGCATCTAGTATAGCAGCCGCATACTTCTATTCATGTAGATCAACTAGAAGATTCTGATTTATCATGGACATCTACTTTTACCACACAAATAATGTGCCAAATGATGCATGAGTGAAAATGCAACGAATAATGATAATGCAGAATTGTATGAATCAAATATGAAAATGTAAACTAGTAAGTGTTTATTTTCGTCAGTACGCTACAACCATGAAAGTGTGAGTTAATTATATAATGTCTAAACCGAAGAATCTCAATTCTACAAAAAAGAAACAAATGTGGATTGTGTATAGTATAGCAACAATAGTTTAATGCACTCTGTATAGTGTAAACGCCATTTTTTTGCCAGGCAACCGTAGACACGTGTTACAAGCTCGTTGGTCATTGTCAGTACGGTGTAGCCAAGAAATAAAGTGGGATCCTTGAAGATAGAAGCAATAACGGAAGAACAAAAGACCATCGGAATGACAGGCCATTTGCAGCTTCTGTCAGAAGATGCCCAGATTTGAGAACATCAAGGATATCCCAACTTATTCCATGGCTATACCGTATTGAAGATGACCAACGAGACTGAAACACGTGTCCACGGTTGCTCTACAGCGAAATTTACCCAATATGTTTTTTTAGTATTCGCAATGTTCATTTTACGTTGGTTTATTTTCAAAATCTTTCCTGTATTTTCTTGCCAATTTCATTCTTTTATATAAACACAAAGCTATAGACGATACAATATGTAAATTTTAATAGATTATACCTACTTTGATAAACATAGGTTAACAAAGCATTCAAGAATAAAAAAAAACAAAAGAAAAAGAAAAATGTTGTAATTTATAAGGAATGACCCTACATGAATCAGTTGATCATACAACCACTGATTGTTGCTCTACAATGATATAAAAACATTATTAGCCAATATCTGCCAACGATTCTAACCAGTAAACTGACAATACACTATTTAAATTAAAAAAATACCTTTAATTTCCAATTAAATTAATTGACAATTATATACAAACTAACACTGTACATAAATGTATTAAATATGTGATAATGTATGCCATATTAAATTATACAGAACTAATGTCGCTAAGATTGCCGCTTCACCCAACCTAGAAAGCAGACAAGACATAAGAATATTAAAATACGCACAGTTTAAATAAATTGTATTAATAATAAGTATAATATATATTCTTGGCACAAATTTCGTTGAGTTTTCCCATTAGCAATGCATTGCATGCAGGAGGGGAAACACTTCGACGTATGCCCATGCAATTCTAGGTATTATATCACACGAAATGTTGTTTACATCTTCACAAGTTATGTTTATATTTCTACATAATTTATTGATTCCTTGAGCTATTTACATACAATAGATTATACAAGTCAACTTAAGAACAAAAGCAATGCCTATTAAACACGTACTAATTACCCAAAAATATATAACTTTTAATGGTAAGATGTAAATTTTATGAAATGAAGCTTTGACTTTGCTTTTGTTCAAAAAAAAATAATAATAAATTTTCAACTTTATTATAGATTTTAATTAAAAGATTAAATAATGAGTAGATTTATTTGAGAAGAAACCATCTTGATTATGTAGGGTGGAAAAATTTAAATATGTTAATATGCTAAATACATTTTTATTCATAATTTTTTCTTATATTTTATTCAGAAAAACAGATAATAAGCTAATGCAACGGCAGTTCGATATCAAGTCGTCATAACACGTTTAAACAGTGGCACAATAATGACCAAATTCAATATATACGAGAAAAAACCTTGTTCGAAAGGAAATTTAATTAGATTATTCAGGTAATGCATAGACGTGATTAGAAGGGTGTTCTATAATACTAATATAAGAAAAGAAATTTATTCTAAATGAATATCATTTAATATAAGAATATGCTAATCTGTTACATTTTTCATTATTGGGATTTTGTAGCATATAGAAATAAAACAGAGGGAGAAAAATTCGTTTTTGGTATTATTTCGGAAAAAACGAAACTTTCACCATTTACATTCTTTACCCCGTGTGCGTTAACTCTTATGTATGAAGTAAATCAACTATACGCCAACATTTTTTCACACACGATACAAACTTTATTATTAGAGTGTGCACTTTGTTTCGTACTATAAAATTATGTATGATGTTTAACTAAAATTAGACGAACGCTTCCACAAAAATCTACGTATTATATTTATAAACAAATCTATTTTAATAACAAACATGGAAGTACCTAAATATTATAGACTTTCTTCACCAGTATATGTAATGGGAAAATATGTAAAAACGTATTTATTATAGAATGAAGATAAATATTGCTTAACATAATTATACATAGGCTAAATTAAGATTGACTATAATAACGTTATTTTACATGGAACAGTACTCATTATAAAAGTTATAAATTATACGTTGCTATGTACGAAATTACAGAGAAACTTTGTTTGGAAGTAATACATGTACTTAAACAACAAAACAGAATGACTTGCTAATTTCAAATATGTAGTAAAATTTTAGGAGAATAATATCTATTGAAACTGTTACTCAAATATTTTCTTGCTATACTTAAAATATTCCGTATAATTTCTATGTAAACAGTGACACGAAAATCTATGGAACATTACATAATTAATATTAATATTTTACACTTGCTTTCTTGTAATTTGTTGACTACAATTTAGCTTTTTTTCGGATTTTTAGATCGTTCCTAATAATGTGTAATAATTACATAACAGCGATGTTTTGAGTTCTTCTTTCAACAATATTGTTTTGATATATTTTTTCAACATTTATTCAGGAGAATTTCGTTTCTTGATTAATTTATATTTCTAGACAGGTATAATCTGTGTTGATTTAAACGCAGCAGGGAACGGGGAGGCACTCCAGCAGTTATTTACTGCAAATTATTTATGATAATAATAAAATTATGTATCATTGTTGGGGTAGCGGTCATTTAATTATTCTAAAATTAATAGAATAAAATAAGGAACATATATATATATATACTTAATGTTTCGACTTTTTAATTAATTGGCGTTATCAACAATTAAAAGAAATATTGCTTAACATCTGTAACAATTTATTGTTATTATTATTGTTCATAATCAGCGTTTCTAAAACTTGTTTTTTTATATACTGAACTTACCACGCTTTGTTTCAAGAACAATTAAAATTAAAATTCTCCATAAAGAAGATCCATAAAAGCGTTCTATAATGTTTTTAAGAAAATCGCTCAGATAGGTCAGTTTTTGTTTTAAATGCCGTCTTTTGAAGAATAGTATTTACACAATGGTGTCATCATAGTTTGTGTTTAAATGACAACATTCACCATTTCTTTCAGCTTTTAATAGACCTAACTACTTACATAGTGGTGTAAAAAATTAATACTTTATATATATTTTTTTTTTAATAAATGACTTACAAACTAAAAATTATTGTAACAAAAATCTTAATTCAAATCAACTTAGCTTGGAAAAGTTTGACAGTTATCTAAATTGTACAAAGCGAATCTAAATTTTGAAGTTAAGAACGAAAAATGGCATATTTAACTGAACGGGAAAGAATAGAAATTTTAATAATGGTTCGATACGGCGATAGACTAAGAACTCATACGGAAGCTTGTGAGTTATTCAGTCAAGTACAACCTGATAGGCTTTCAATTGCAAGATCTACAGTAAGTAAATTGGCCGCCAAATTTACGGAAACTGAAAGTGTACAAGATTTGTCTGGAGAAGGTCGACCACAAATAAGTGATGAAACAAAATTATAAGTGCTACTTGGTGCAGACGAACATATTTCTACAAGGCGACAGAAAACTGTGGTCCACGTTGTTATCTAGGGCAAACGTGGACACTTTTGTTAAATTATTTTAAAAAGAAAATTATCATCCGTACAAAAAGTGCCTAATTCAAGAATTAATGTTGTGTTCAAAATCCCAATTTTTTAAACAACATTATTTTTTGTGATGAAGCCACTTTTTCCTCAACGAATCAGCACATCGCCGTAACGGTAGGTATTGGTCACGGGAGAATCCTCACTGGATTCAGGAATCACACAGTCAACATCAAGACAAATTAAATGTGTTGGTGGTAATGATAGAAAGGGTTTTTTAGGACCTTACTTTTTATAAGGAAACCTGACAACAATCCGCAATTTACATTTTTTTGCAATTTGATTTGGTCCCAGCAGCGGCAGTTCTTTTTCCTAATAATGAAGATGTACCTCATCGGAATATTTGATTTTAACAAGATAGGGCTGCCTCATTTTGGCATAGAGGTCCGTCAATACCTCGATGCTACATTTACAGAAAGTTGGATATGGCGGCGGGAACTATTTAAGTGGCCAGCCCGTTCCCCCGACCTAACGCCCTTAGATTTTATCTATGAGGTTAATTAAAATCAAAAGTTTATTTCAATATATCCAACAACTTCGAAAATTAACATCGTGAGGCACTGCAACATATTACGCCAGATATTACAGAGCGCGGTATAGTACAGAAAGTGTTTACTATCGTGCTCGTCAATGCCAAAGGGTTGGAGGGGGGCACTTTGAAAATTTGCGTTAAGTTTTGTTGATTAATTTGTTTCATATTTTTGGTAGTTTGTTTTTTTATTACTATTTTTACTAAATTAGAATTGAAATAAAATGCAAAAGAAAAAATCCCTTACCACAAAAAATATATAAAAGATCTAAATACGTATTTCGGCAACTAAGTTGCCATCTTCAGTAGATATCTTTTCTGTTTTATACAGATATCTACTGAAGATGGCAACTTAGTTGCCGAAAGACGTATTTAGATTTGTTATATATTTTTTTGTGGTATGGGATTTTTCCATTTGCATTTTATTTAAGGTTTTTAGCCACAGTCTCCACCCATTATTGGATAAATTAGAATTATTGAAGTAAATGTGTCATTTATTTTAAAAAATTATTAGGTAATCTAACAATTTTTTACAAGAACGTTTAAGCAGTAAGAAGATCTACTAAAAATAGAAAAAATCAACTCATCGTGCAAAAACCAATGACGTCATTCAAAAAAAAAAATTCTTCAAAAAACAACATTTTAAAAAGAAAAATTTGGTGAGTTTATATAAAAAATGAAAACTGTCCGAATTTTGAAAACATTTTTCTACAATAGTTGTTCCAAATTAAGTTCTAAATAATTTCATACTTTTAGTAAATTTGTGCTAAATATATATTATATTATTCGCAATTTTTTTTCTGTATGATGAAAAGACCTACATCCACTAGAACACTTTTTCATAAAACTGCTTTAAAGGTGACTTTTGTATATTTTTGTATTCTTTTGAAAATTGTCTAATCTTAGTAGTTGACGAGATATTGGTCAAATTTAATTTTTTCAATGCATTAAACTACTACCTACCTTCGGTCTAAAGACGTCACTGAAAACTTAATCAGACTTTCAGAGGAAGATTACACTTTTAAATATACCGCTTGGTATTAAGAGCTGCAACTGTTCGGCCACTATCATGGTCACTCAAACACCGACGTACACAAACATATTTGCAAAAATAACTTTTTCGTTAACATGGAACTTCAAATTGTGGATATTTGAAAACATCTCGAGGTTGACAATGTTTATCATTTCAATAGTACCTCATAATTATGTATAAGAAAGACACCATATTACGATAATCAGCAAATGTCAACTTGATATCAAATAATACTTTATAGATGGACGGTGGTTGAACTCCAATGAATCCAAGTTGACGTATATCGGATAAGAGGACATATTCGAGTGAAGGTATCGAAAACTGAGGAACTATCTGTTTTACTTTTCAACTAGTTCCTTCGCATGTAGGTATCGGTCAAAATATATGTAGTAATCTTAAATTTTAAACTTAAACTATCGATTACGTCTACTTTTTGTCAACCCCCCAATACCTAAAGGTATAGGATGATCATCTTTCCTGAGTATATGGCGCGACAATTTTCATTACGTGTGCATAATAAATATTTCTTTTTAAATCGATTTTAAAAACCTTCCTTTACAAATAAAAAAAAATTTAATAACGATCTTTTTTGGGGAATGACTTCCTTATTCTGAGATATCGGCTCTATTAAATGAATATTTATTTTTGATATAAGTTCGTCTTGATTTTCTAATTTTTTTGCAACATACACTTAATAATATGATAACCTATTTAAAAAGATGATAATCATTGAAATGTTATGGCGGTGTTCGGGTAGAAAGGGTTTCTCTTGTATCTACATATATTAATTTGAATTTTTATGCAAGTTGCAGTATGCAATAAGAGCTGTATATTTAGTAAAAAAACATTAACTATTTTTTCTACATTTAATTCAGTTGTAATTTACTACGCCATGTGTGTGTCAGATTAATCATATCGTCAAGATACACGTAGCTCGAAAGTAAAAAATAATAGCAAACATGTCTGTTAACTCATTTATAATAATTTGGCGCCCACAACGAGGGCTCTACTGTAACAATTTGGCGCCCAACGCGGGGAGGCTTACTACAATTTAATGGCCAACGGAGAGACATTTTCAACAACTTGGCGACAAAGGGAAGGCTTCCTCTGTGAATACGTATTAAATTACATAGAAGGTAAATACAAATGTTTATGTAACGGTGTTCAATAAGAATTTAAAAAAGGCCTCATTTGTTGCTCCTATTTTATCTATTTTATTGGAAAGCTAATTATGCGATAAAAACAGGGTTGTTATTTAAGGCTAGTTGCGCACTTAGTCGTATATGACACAACCGCTAATTTAGTCTTATAATTAACTTCCAAATAAAGAAGTCTGTCTTTATTAATAGACATGCTGAAATTAGTTGAAATAATAATAATATACATACATATCATAAGCATCTACTGCATGGCCATGCCAAAAGATCTTTCGGCAGAACTAATCATATGATTTTTTCATACAAGTTTAAAATACTTCAATTTAGCTACAATTTTATAATTATAGTACGTCATTTGCAGTGACGTTTATCTTTTTATTTTAAATCGCTTTTTTTACTTGCATCATTAATGAGAAATTATTACCAGATCAATCAAATAAAAGTCATGATAACTACAACGAGAACATTTAATAGTAATTATAATGCTATATGCACAATATTGTGTCACAATGAAATTACCATAGATTTGCTATAAAAAAACGCTGTGAAATATCAATACGCGTCACGAGCCGCAATCGATTTTTTGAAAAAACAAGTCATTAGCAAGAGAAAACAATATTAACCACTTTATTAAGTATTCTAGAATAATCAAATAACATAAATTATGTCGTGTTCATTCCATCACTGAAATAAGGCTGAAATAAATAGGATGTATTAGAAGCATGACTAAAATACAGGTATACCCGGTCATGCAGGAAATTGAAGCATGTAGGACGGTTATAAAATTTAAAAAATCTAGCGTAGTAAAATAAACAAATAAAAAGTAATAAGTGGCTGTATAATATTCGTAATTATGAAGTAATAATAAAATTATTTCTTGAAGTAAATAAATTAGAACTTTACATGTTTTTATTGATTTTTAGATAAGTGATTTCTAGAATATTCTTACAATTTTTATATTAAGTTATTTGCGTATGCACCTTATTACAATTTATTATTTCTGCTATTCAGGTTTTGATTTATTTACGTATCCTGCTGCACAATTATTTCATTAACAGTTACATCTTCATTTGATAATTCTACATTTCAAGGGTAGTCAATACTACTAAATTAAGAACTGGATAAAGGATAAACCATAATTGTAGTGTTTACTGACTTTAAAAGGGCTTTTGAGACAGGAAAGAGCAAATTATTTCTGAAAAAACTGAAAATAGGTGAGAATTTAGTTACGATAAACGATATTTGGCGTGCTTACAGAAATAGGGCATAGAGTGAAATTTAATTGATCTGTATTAAGTGAACAATAAACAAACTATACAGTGTACTTCATGTATATGTTTTAGGTCATAGTTATTTATATTAATGATATGGCACTATAATAAAACAGTGTAATTTTTATATGGTCTCTGATGACATGGTTATAGTTTCAAAATATGAAAATATGAATGACCTCAAAATAGGATAGGTAGGCAATATAGTAGATAACCTTTTAGACTTTTAAAGTATACCTACAATATATAATGAATAAATTAAAAAAATATTAAAGAGTAAAAAATATATACTTTTTTTTATAGAAATCTTAGACTATACGTATGTATTTCATTGCTCCTTATATGCAATGGTAAATTCAATTTATTAATTATTGTGAAAAATATTTTCAAAAAAAAACATCAAAAATATATATATATATATATATACAACACCCGCGGAAAAGTCTGCACCATATGGAAAAAAAATTTACTCTTTTAATTTTTAAAATTATTTTTTTGTAGTTTGTTTTTGCATAATTAGAAACCAAAAACTAACCTAAAATATTTAACATATCGCATTTGCTTCAATGCGTAAATGTCATTTAAAAATTACCAACGTCCAAACGTGCCATTATTTGTCAAAATATAAGAAGATGCCATAAGAAAAAGTTGTTTGTACTTTCGCGGACATCCTAAATCCAAAGTTTCGTACAAAAATTTTAATTTTAATTTTTTTTCATAATTTTGTAAAAAAACGCCTGTATATTTTTTAAGTGTATTTTTCTCTCGAATTCTGATAAAAACCTATGTTACCATGTAATAAACAAAAAAAAACAATTTGTATTTCAGAATAAGGTATGTTTTTTTTAAATAAAAGATTTCGTTAAGAAAAGTGGAGGACATTCTTGGACTATTTTCATATTTTCGTATATTAAAAATGTTTATTTTTCAAACATAATGGTCAAAAAACCTAGAAAATAACACTAGTTGTAAGATTAGAACATGTTATGTACCTAGCCTTTTAACTCTGTTTTAAGCAAAATTTCCTTTAGTATCTCTAAAGCAGGAAATAACAAGCTTATTCTTAAACTTCGATAAATTCACAAGTAGGCCTAGAAAATAATTGCAAATTCTAGACATAAACAACTAAATAAATCTCAGTTTTGTGTATTTCTCTAATAGATTTGTTTTAAAATGTTATCCATGGAAGAAAAAATAGAAATCATTTTAATTCACGGAGAAAATAGAACCAAACGGCAAATATTTTTAATCAAAGACACCCTAACAAATTCGTTTCGCACTCTACTGTTGGTCGTATTGTAGATAAGTTCAAGTCATCCGGTTCAGTTCTAAATGATTTTAAGAAGCCACATGTAAACTGGCAAGTTCAGCAGCATGAAGAACATGTATTATTAGATGTAGTAGAGCATAAAACTACATCAATTGCTGCTATTTCCAACAGAACTAGGGCAAAAGAGACTACAGTGAGAAAAATTTTAAAGAAACATAAGTACCGTCCATTTAAGCCAAAATATGTCCATATACTAAAAGAACGAGATTTTAACGCAAGATTTGATTTTTGTATGTGGTTTCAAGGAGAGCTCGAAGAAAACCGTCGTTTCCCCAAAGAAATCATGTTCTCGGACGAAGCAACGTTCTCTTCCAATGGAACGGTGAGTTCGCAGAACTGCAGATGGTGGGCTGATGAAAACCCTAACTTTATCATCGAATGCAGGGACCAATATTCTTTTAAAACAAATGTTTGGTGTGGTATTTTTTATGGTAGATTGATGGGACCCTATTTTTTCCACGAAAATTTAAATTCGCAAAGGTCCTTGAACTTTCTCATGACCGAAATAACCGATTCAATTGATGATATGGTATTGGAAGAAAGATCTGTCCTATGGTTTCAGCAAGACGGCGCATCTATACATAGTACACTGGTGGTGAGGAGTTATTTAAATCAATTATTTGGGGACAAATGGATTGCTAGATATTCAGCGTATCCATGGCCAGCGAGATCCCCTGACCTAACTCCGTTAGATTTTTCCTTGTGGGGGTATCTAAAAGAGAAAGTGTACCGCAAACGACCATTTCGAAACATTGAACATCTAGAAAACACAATACGTGACGTTTGCCTAGAAATTCCGGCCACATATTTTGTAAACATTACAAGAGAGTTCTCTAGAAGGATCATCAAATGTATTGCAAGAGAAGGGAGACATACAGAAATGTAGTATTGTTAACATTTTTTTATTCATTTAGTTTAACTGTATAGTAACGGTATTTTTGTAAAATTGGAATTGTTGACTACGCTTACTTGTGAATTTATTTAATTTTAAGAATTAGAATTGGTTTTTTTTTGAAATTAACTTTGTTAGTTGAAATAAAATTACTTTTTTTTCTCATTTTTAAAAGGTTATTTTCTAGCTTTTTTGACCATTATGTTTTTTAATTTATTTTTAATGGTAGGTACATATGAAAATATGAAAATAGTCCAAGAATGTCCTCCACTTTTCTTAACGAAATCATTTATTTAAAAAAAATATACCTTATTCTGAAATACAAATTGTTTTTTTTTGTTTACTACATGGTAACATAGGTTTTTATCAGAATTCGAGAGAAAAATACACTTAAAAAATATACAGGCGTTTTTTTACAAAATTATGAAAAAAAAATTAAAATTAAAATTTTTGTACGAAACTTTGGATTTAGGATGTCAGCGAAAGTACAAACAACTTTTTCTTATGGCATCTTCTTATATTTTGACAAATACTGGCACGTTTGGACGTTGGCAATTTTTAAATGACATTTACGCATTGAAGCAAATGCGATATGTTAAATATTTTAGGTTAGTTTTTGGTTTCTAATTATGCAAAAACAAACTACAAAAAAATAATTTTAAAAATTAAAAGAGTAAATTTTTTTTCCATATGGTGCAGACTTTTCCGCGGGCACTGTATATAACATATAAGGAATATTACGGATACTAAAAAACAAGAAAGAAGGTAATATTGGGCAAATATCTATTGTATAGCAACCGTAGACCCGTGTTCCAGACTCGTTGGTTATTGTCAGTACGGTGTAGCCAATGATCTTCTGGCAGAAGCTGCAACTGGTAGAAATATAAGACAAAATATAGAATACAAAAAAAGATATATAACTCTCAGATAAAACTGTCAATACTGACAAATAAAATGAAATTACATTCTTAAAAACATATATTCGTCAATGCTGTAGAAGCACCTCGACAAAAGAAACTATCTTAATAATTTCCTATAACCAGGATAAGTGATTTATGTTTTTAATGTCGGGAGATATGTGATTAAAAAGTTTACATCCTACGTATTCCAGATGTTTTTGGAAAAGATCAGAGCCGGTGCTGAGATGGTAAAAGGTGACTCTTGTTTCAGGTATCATGCTCATGACTCTTTTTATGAAGTTAAAACTGCCTCATATATTTATACACGAAACACAATGTTTCGTAAATAAATACTGAGGACAGAGTCAAAATATTTAATTTACTAAAATTAGTTTAGCAGTAATTGCGTTGTTTTAGATTTTCAATTATTGTAATGACAGGCTTTTGCAAAAAAAAAAATACTCGTGTAGTATCACATCCGCCAATGAATAACACCGTATTTCAGTACAGGGTAAAAACGTCCAAAGTCAATATGAGTATTCCATTTCAACCCACTATTCCTCCCGCATATACCCCATAATCTTGTGGAATCTAAACATCGTTATAAGTTAGATAGAAAGTAGGTTATCGTTAAAAAAACATAAATAAGCATATTTATACACAATTTATTAACTTCAGCCCAGCAACGGATTTTATCTATTACGCACTTGTTTCTCTGCACAAACCGTGTCAAAGAAGAATCCGTAAGAATCATATTTGTGTCATCGACATAAGACTCTACAGTACAATTGATGTATAATTTAAAAAATTATTAATGGAAATAGTACAGAATGAGGGACCCAGTATAGATCCTCGAGGAACACCTATACTTGTATATTGCAGACTAGATTTTAGTCACCTAATGCGACAAGTTGACATCTGATACTTAAGTATGACCAATTGAAGGCTTTACCTCTCTAAGCCCCATATTTATCCAACTAAAGGAATTTTAATAATTACAAGAAATAGTAAATAGAGCAATTTCTGTTCTAAGATAGACTAAATACACAACAATAAGTGTTAAACACATGAACATGTCATACGTCAAACAAACATTAATTTGTAGAAACATGCTATTTATACTTAAGATAAAACATGCACTAAGCAAGTTTATTAAAGTAATAAATTAGTTTAAGTAGACCATAATTATACAAGTAATATAGTCTTTTTTTTCACAAAACCTTATACAAAGGTGCAAATGGCTACAGGTATTTCTATTGGAGATTATAGTAGTACGCAAGAAATAAGCCACTTTCGTCATAAACCAATCTCACAACTTGAAAATAATTACTTTATATATTATTAAATTAATTATAAATCAATTAAATGATTAATGTTAATTAAAAGTAATAATGTTGGTGCTATTTTAACCAATTTTACTAGAAATATTAACATCGGATGTTGGAGTACATGAAACTTCGTTTATATTTTGCTAGTGAATCATTTGACAGTAGATTATACGGCGTTCGGTTGTGGTGAAATTTCGCAAATCGTAAATTTTATACATAGAGATGTACTAAGACTATGTATTACGTCATGGATTTTGATCACGAAGGCGGATTGTTTCGTACGTTTTGGTATATACATATAAGTAATTCACGAATTTTTATAAATCCATTGTTAGTGTTTATTTAAATAATTAGTCCATAAGTACATTATAGAAAACGATTATTTGTATATTTAATATCAATTCTTGAATAATACTTTTTTATAATAACATATTCTTTAAATAACATTTTACTGCAAAAAAATCGTAATTATTGTTATATAATTAGAGTGAAGACACAAGAATTAATTCTATGCAAATAGTAAAGAAAAAGAAAAAAACTAAAATTAATGACTGGAGAAAGTATGTAGATAAGAGATATAGACAGAAATGGTATTTTCTTCGATATTACATTCCATATTATTTTGAATATGCAAATTTGTGACATTAAAACTTGGTATCATTACAAACCATAATATCGATTATAAATTATAATTAATTATTCAGAATTGATAATTTGAATGTCGCCAATAACACAAGGGCACTGATACTTTTACATTAACCACTGATATGTCAGTTGTCTTGTATATCCGATAGTTACCATAATATTTTATTACATAATTATGCTTGTTGGCAATAATTGCGAATTATAAAATCTATGAAAAGCGATTGTAAATTGTACTAATTTAGGTGCTAAGTATGTTATTATTCAAACAACTTACCGTCGTTTTCGTACTTTTTAAAGCACTCTCCGTCAGTACACATGATCCTCAACGAGTTGTCCGGTTAATCCAGTCTAAACGTGCCACCAATTAACACCTTTTAAACTTGTACGTATTTACCACAAATATGTTATTATCAAGAACAACAGCAGTAACACATTTCGTAGAGTATTTACAAACAAAGAAGCACTTGAAAAAAATAATAATAACTCTCCATTATAACTTTAAACTAAATAAATTCGAAATTCCACTATATACATAATATGTTACTTGCATATTTTATTTAACACCAGTAAGTATTAATTACTTTTTCTTTGGGTATAATAGAAACTAGGGAAACGACCATTTAACTTCATAATACGGTGCGAGAAACAAAACTTTTAAAGTCGCGAAAATGATGGATATAAACAGAAACACGTCGAAGATGGTACATATCAAGTCATAGATATCTCGATGTTTTTTATTATTAATCTGATTGCAGAACGTTCCAAATTGCACGGAATTATTGCACTTTGTAGTGTCATCGATAGCGGATGAATGACTTTTCCGTAAATAAAACTTTCGGACCGGCATAAATGTCTTCACTACTGTTTGATCGTTCGGACCTTCGATGAAATAGATCGGCTCCGATGTGTATTTGTGATGGAGCAAGTTGGATGTGATTTTGTGCGAGTGTGAGTGAGTGTGTTACAATTGTGAGCACCTCTCTTGATACCTGTTTCAGGTGGCTTAGCGCAGTCGCAGGTCTCATCAAAAACCACGAGGTCACCATTTACATAGCTATCAGTGCTCTGTTTATGTACATAAAATATGCAAATGCAATTTTCCTAGGTATTTTCGGCGATGCCTTTTTCTTGTTCTTAAAATTATAGACAGGTAGTGTAGCTCTAAGAAATTTACTCGCAAGCAAAGTAATTACCTGTCGATTGCGGTATAGATATATACATATTACTATTTCATTCTTCTTTTGACTAAAGTTCTTATGAAATAGAATAATAATAATAATATAGTAATAATATTGTGATAGAGTTGGTTGTTACTTGTTGAAATTTCATTTTAATAAAATGCACAAAAACACTTGACATAAAACAAGGTGTTTCAAATTTCCAAAAATTGTATTAACAAAAATACGACTAGTTTCGCACACACTGTGGCTTTATCAAGTAAATAATACTAACTAAATTTAGGAGCTATTTGAATTTATATATTTGTTGACATTGGTGGGGGTGGGTTCTTAAATAAATTTAAAAGTGGGGAGTGTGATATTTCTAATTGGTTATTTAATAATAGGTTCGTGTTTTTGAATTTATTGATTTCTAAAACTTCTAAATTATTTAAAAGGACACTTTTATTTTGTGTATGTAATATTTTAAAGTTATCGTCGAAATCGTGTCCACATTCTAGCAAATGTTTAGCATAATGAGAGTCTGTTTTTTCGTTTTGAAAGGACCTCATATGCTCTTTAATTCGAGTATTAAAAGATCGGCCTGTTTGGTCTATATAGAATTTTTGGCAACTTCCACTGGAGTCTATGAGTTAAACTGTGGAAGTTGCCAAAAATTCTATATAGGCCAAACAGGCCGATCTTTTAATACTCGAATTAAAGAACATATGAGGTCCGTTCAAAATGAAAAAACAGACTCTCATTATGCTAAACATTTGCTAGAATGTGGACACGATTTCGACGATAACTTTAAAATATTACATACACAAAATAAAAGTGTCCTTTTAAATAATTTAGAAGTTTTAGAAATCAATAAATTCAAAAACACGAACCTATTATTAAATAACCAATTAGAAATATCAAACTCCCCACTTTTAAATTTATTTAAGAACCCACCCCCACCAATGTCAACAAATATATAAATTCAAATAGCTCCTACGTTTCGTTAGTATTATTTACTTGATAAAGCCATAGTGTGTGCGAAACTAGTCGTATTTCTGTTAATACAATTTTTGGAAATTTGAAACACCTTGTTTTATTTCAAGTGTTTTTGTGCATTTTATTTATTGTAATAATAAATAACCTTTATCGAAATATGGTTAAACCAAGAAGAAGAATGTTTATATTTATATCAATTACAGGGGTATATATATATAACAAGATTTAAATTCCAAAATACTGATGTACAAAACAATAAAAAATGTTGAAATATTAGCTATCTCACTAAAAGAACAAAATATAATATGTAATAGCATTAATATACAAAGCTCCCCCAAGTGGATTTCAAAACAGATTAGAAAACGTTTTAAAAAATAATGGAGGGTGTTTGGTGTATCGTTTGCCAAATTAAGTTGGTCGATAGAAGGGGTCATTTGCTGTCTCATAAGACCTAATAACTTAATATTAGTCCCACGGAGTTTTTTTCAAGCTGTAATAATGATAATAATAATATAATTTATTTCAGTGACATGTGTACATACAAACAAAACATACATGTGTGAAAACGTCAAAATAAAAGCTGCATAATATAGGTCACAAACCATTAATTCAAGAAGTCCTCATATGAGTAACAATTCAATATTAATAGTAATTCCTTAACTTTGAGCTTAATTTTTTTTAAACCTTCCTGTTTTATCTCGGATGGAAGTTTATAGAAATAATTTTTAAAAAAAAACAGAAGGAACACGCAAAATATTTTATAGAAAAATCTAAGAAAGAATATTACAGAAAGCAATTCAAAAAGAATAAATCAGATCCAAAAAAGACATGGACAGATATTTGTAGCGCGTAGATAAAATGCTTTGGAAACAAAAAGCCTCAGAGAGGGACGGGCAGGGATGTCAATTGAAGCAACGATGGACAAAGTTAGCCAATACGCGTTGAAATATGATCATACTTTTTAATATTGCAAATAAGTCTACAACAATAGTTTTGAAGTTTTTGAATTCTCAACTTATCCTGCGCAACTAAATATGAACCGTAAGTAAAACCACAATAGCTAAACAAATATAACACCAAAGATACGTAGTCTCTAAGTAGAATTTAAAATACTCCTATTAGCATTTAACTCTTTCAAAGACGGGTGGACTTTTTTAGGAAATAGGAAACTTGTTCACAGAAACGAAGTGTATCACCAAATAGCCCACGGTAAGCTATTATTTGAAATATGTAACTATAAATTAGATTTTAAAACATCACCACGACAATTAGAGCCAAAAATCAACACACTCATCTTCTGCGTATAAATAATTAAATTATGTTCGATAGATAATTTATTCATTTCAAACAAGTTTGTATTAATATCATCAGCCGCCCTTTGGTACTAGTGAAGAGAAAATGAATGAAATAACTCTGTGTAATCCGCATAAGCTAGGACGTTACATTTATAACCATATGGTAATAAATGTCGTTAGTGTAATTGATAAAAAGTACCTACCACGGATAGAACCTTCTGGAACTCCAGATAAAATCCACTTGAAATATCACCACAAAACGTGATTCGCCGTGTTCTTCCAGATAGATAAGATTTTAGTAAAACCAACGCACGCACCATGGCAAAATTGAATAAAGCGACCTTGAATAGTCCAAAAGAAGAAGGACACAATTCAATCCATTATCAAAAGACGTCATTATGTAAGTAAAACAAATCAATTTGTTTTCAATGTCTGTTTTCTTCTGATATTTTATTTGTAAATAATTTTAAAATCTGGGAAAAACGTTCCTGTACCAAACGAGTATAATTTCCATAAAATATTATGTTCAAATTTTTCCAATATTAATTTGTGTAGTATTAAATATGTATAAATTCGTTGAAATACATTTAAAAAATTGGGAATAGGTTGAATATTTTTGACAAATTTATTAATAATATACCTCTAGCTTAGAATTCTATTGAAGACGCGGTAATTGGAATTCTATTATTTATGCTATAAGCACACGGATAACATATGCATCACAGCAAGGTAAAACATTAGCATAGATACATGTTTCAAGTAAACTCAATAAATACATGTTATTGCAATATCTAAGTGCAATTACATGCGTCTGTTTCAATTGCCATTTCGTTTTGATATAATGTAGTAATTACGGAAAAAATCCACTAAATCGTATCGATATTCCGTAAATACTGCAGTACTAATTTATTGGTTGGAAAAAATATAATGTATTTACTTGAATTCAGAAATTATTAGATATTTATTTACTACTATTTTTTTTCTTTAAGTGCGAAGATGTTAAAACATATT